>JAATLQ010037595.1:0-26660 GCA_013421005.1 Heliconius erato x Heliconius himera | reverse complement strand
TTAATCATCAAACAAATTCTTATTCAAATCAAAAATTATCGACCTGGAAATACTGCCGCGGGTAGATCATTCCACAGTTACGTGGTACGTGGAAGGAAGTTCCTACGAAGCCGCACAGTAGTAGATTGCCACGTATCCAGGTGGTGTGGATGATATTTCAGCTTATGGCGTACTGTGCGGTTAGAAAATTCGGCGGCAGGTAACAGATCAAACAGTTCTTCAGAACACTTCCCATGATAAATGCGATAGAGAACGCACAACGAGGAGACGTCTCTACGCAAAGACAAAGTATCAAGCCTTTCACAGATTATTGGGTCCCCAATAATTCGAATGGCTCTACGTTGTATGCGATCAAATGGTTCAAGCTGATACTGGGGTGCACCAGCCCAGAGATGAGAACAGTACTCCTGCATATGAGGCCGGGCCTGGGCCCTATATAGAGCCAAACGGTATTTTGGCGTGAAGTACCGACTCGCTCTGTTGATGACTCCCAGTTTCTTCGAGGCCAACTTGGCCTTGCTTTCCAGATGCTCGCGATACTGGCAGTCACTCGAAATATTAAGGCCCAATATACTGATACTGGGCGCGGCTGTAAGAGGAATGTTCTGAAAGACTGGTAATACGATAAATGGGATTTTTTTTCTGAGAAAGAGATCTCAAAAAAAGAACATGGCTACTCTGTAGAATATATTGGCAGCGTTGAAGGCATAGATATGTCAACGGTTGCCTGTAAAGACAAGAAAGTTTCATCAAGCTTCGTGGGTGAACTGCCGAAGACTCAAGTTTTCAGCTACGATAAATTGAAAAAAGATATGTGACCACTGAGAGATCAAACATCGTAGGAGAATATAACCGCCATATGGGCGGCGTTGATTTAATTGACAGTATCATGGGCCAGTATAAAATAAAATTGCGCAGCAAGAGATGGCAAATCCACATGTTCTATCATTTATTATATCTTGTTATGTCCAATGCCTGGTTAAGAATGCCCAAGATATGCAGCGGTCCTCGGCTGATTTTCGCAAAGAAATCGCCACTGTATTATGTAACCTAGGTATCAAATCTCAAACAAATCGAAGAAATATTGAGTCTGAAATACAGGCTAAAAAACGTAAAGGTCCAGCCCAATTCGTTCCTCCAGTAGCAGTACTAAAGGATCAAGTTGGTCTTTGGCCGAAAAAAGAGTTAGATGTAAATATCCAAACTGATCTGCAGTGTCACAAACAGTTTGTGAAAAATGTGGCGTAGCATTATGGTACAATAAGCAAAATAATTGTTTTAAAGCTTTTCACACAACTTAGTTTTATTATGCCTTTATAAGACAGTGTGACATATCTGTAACACTCCCTTTATTTTAATTTTCTAAGTATATAAATAAAATTTCGCTGAAATAAAAAAAATTGTTGTTTTTTATTTATTAAAATACATCTGAAAAACATCATTTTAGTAAAGAAAACGTAATTGACATATAAAGGGTTAAATTAAACAAAATACAATATTTTATTGAAAAGTCAATCTAAATCGATGATCAAACAAACATTTTATATTCAGCCGGTAGAGAAAGAGAAAAACTTTGGTAGAGTCCTCGAGGTAAGCATTTCGGGTATGTTGGGGCCGCTGTTATTCCTTATATGAATAATATAGCGTGGTAAGAATATTTTATTATAAATATGTAAAATTTTATATTTCAATTTGTGTTTTGGGAATTATAATTTGTATGGGAATGAATTATTATTTCTTAATATTTTCGTCTCAAGTCTCTTCTGGCACCAAGGCCAGAAAAGCTCGGCGTTGAGTTCCGCCACTCAACACGCAATACCTCCAGAGTTCGGCGGAAAATGGGAAACGGACTATCTTAACGATACGATTTTTATCGAGTCCTGTATATTTATAGAAAAAAAAATATATTTCTTCGTTTCGTATATTTATAGAAAAAAATAATATATATAATAAATATTTCTTTCTATTAAAATACATATTGATCGAACCTACAGCCGTCGTGTTTAATTTATTGAATTTGTAATGAAATTTGTTATGAAATGAGTTTGATTACAAGAAATGAAATGTTTTCCTCTATAATATTTCAAATTGTATCAGACTTTTTAAAATAGGTCTCTACATTAATGAAATGCATTCAACAGAATGCGATTTCTAATTTATCGACAGATAAGGTATACGGTTTCGACGGTCCTACTCTAGTAATGAGTTAGGTAATCTGTTGGAGCTATCTAGTTTTGTAATTTCTGGTAAATGGTGTTAGAAACTTCAATTATATGTAGGTGCCTTATTCAAGTCTTAGTATGAAATGTATGTTTTAACTTATATATAAATTAAATCAGGTGTGTCTGTCCTTTTTATTTTTTTTAACAATTAAATATATACTTAGTTCGCGATATAAGTAAGAGTGAGAGATATAACAGCGAAGGCTCTTTATATATTTTTTACCTTCATGCTGTATCCCGTACATACCAAATTCGATGGAGGGTGATAAGACACTCCAATTTCTCACTTTTAGATCAATTTTATTATTGCATTCAAATCATACTGAACTGACGCCGACAATATATTTCTAACGTTTAAAATTAATATAAACACTCACCATCCAACCGTTCCTTTCCATTGAAGTACCAAGTCACCTTTGGCTGAGGTTTTCCTTCCTTCACTATACAGCTTATATTCACTCTCTGTCTCTCCAGCAGAGAGCCGAAGATATCTCCATCTGATAGCTCTTGGTCCTGGTCGGTTATTACTTGCACCGATTTTGGTTTTACTGTGGAAAAAAAATGTACGATTAATAAAAAAATCTACCATTGCGTGTTATGTGGCGAAATACAACGTCGCACTTTGTCTTGACACCAGAGCGAAGAAATGGAAATATAAATTTAAATAAATATTTAATTTCCTCTAGTTCAGATTGAACCCAGGACCAGTCGCTGTTACAGTCACACTTTGTGCCCCTGCGTCACGGCTAGCCTTAATTATTAAATGAAAAGTACAAAAATATCACTAACAAGCTTAAAAGCTTTAAACACGCCTTGTCATTATACCCGTCTCGTCGTCCTGATACAATCGCGTGCTACAAGCAGAGACAAATACACTTTTATTTGGGAATCTATCATTTTATGCAAGATAGGTAGAGAACCTTGTGTTCATTTTCTTTCGGAACTTTAATATAGCCGTGGAACTCACTAATACTTTACTACCCAAGTGGAATTCGAATTCCCAATCAGGATTATAGTAAGACGGATATTCTTCCTAGTGAAAATCGAACCCACAATCGTCGTGCTTACAATGAGACGCTGCGCTACTACATGACGCTTCACGCTGTATCTTGTACATAGCGGGCGTTATGGGGTGAAGATAGAGGGAGGTAGCCAGAGAGAATCTGAGAAGCCTTCCCCACATTCCGCCGAATGCTTGTGACATTGTTTGTCGAGAGGCGGAAGTCAACGCCGCGCTTTGCCTCGTTACCAGAGCGATGAAATAAAAATGTTAAATATTTCATTTCCCCGTGTTGAGATCGAACCCACAACCGTTCCGTTTACGGTCGCACGCTTGTGCCTCTACGCCACGATGGCCTCTTTTTAAATATAGGTAAAGATAAAATATTTCATAAAGAGTTTTCCAATCACTTTTCCCCTCCCCAGTCCTCAATCACGATTCTACTTAACATCATTACTTGATTGCTCAGATTTTGTTTAACGTAATATCCTTACTGAAATTACATTCTTTTATGAACAAATACCTACGGCTTATTTTAAAAATTCAATTGTATCCAAAATTGAATCTAACAAGATGTTGGTTAAGCGTCGACGGCAGCAGCCCGGGATTGGATGGGTGGTTCGTTATATTGAATTATGATTTGTACGCTCGTATGTTAGTCTGTAATCAGTTTTAGAATTTGGGTTTGTTTAAACTTAAGAAAGTTCAAATATTTTTGATAAAATTTTGTTTTATAAAAGTTTGAATTACAAGCTGTATCGGAATACAGGCAGCAAGCAGCAGCGTAGGCAAGCGGAACTTAGTGTTAAGACACTCCCCTCACTTCTGTTTAATTTTCCATGCAAAGAGTGTAAAGATGCAAGCTTGCTTTACCTAATTACTATTTTATTTCCTCCAGTCGGAAACCACCCCGCAAAATGTTGCGTTTACAATGAGTTTGTGTCCTGCGCCACCACTGCGCTGGCTGATAAAACGGAAAAATTTGCAATATCGAGTGTCACGACATTAACATTGTATTTTTTAGCTTCACTTTATATCCTCCATACAGAATGGTAGTTAGTGGGAAAAAGTTAAGACACTCCGTTTCCCAGTACTCGTTCAGTTTTAGTGGCATTGCGTGTTGAATGGCGAACTTAACGTCGCACTTTGTTTTGTCACATGAAAATAATTGATTTCCCCGAGTGAGAATCGAATCTACAACCGTAGCGTTTACGCTAGGTTCCCTACGCTTACTCTTCTACACAAAATACAACGTGAAGCTAAATACGAAAATAATATCTTATATGTAATAAAAATAAGGAAATAATAACATAAAATTAATTTAGCTCAAGATTCTAAGAGAATAGTCTAGACTAAGACCTGATTTAATACTTAACAGGGTGAATAGAGGTACGCCGAGATAACACCTAACGCTTTCACGTTGAATAAGGAATATTACTTCGAGATGCTAAGTATTAAACATTCAGGTGTGTTTAAACATGTTTATATATTTTAAACACAAATTATGCTATATATATTATTTGGTTCAATTTTGTTTGTTGAAAACATTTTTGATAGTATTTATTTTTTTCTATTTTTTTTTGTGTATGTGTAGCAAAATCCACAGACTCTGACTGAAATAATAACAACGCTAAATATGCGATCTGATAAGGATTTTTAATGAAAAAAATATATATATTGTTAGCGTACTCGTGAAAAAGAGGGTAGATTTAGGTGGAAAATAACTATAAAAGCATTTTTAAACATTTTTAAAGTGTTATTCCACACTTAGGAAAGAAAAATACTTATTTAGAAAACGTATAAAAATTTTACTAACAACATAAATAAGTTGTAACAAGCGTATAAAAATTTCGACGTAGCTTGGCAAGAACGCATGGCTTAGTGGTCAGAGCGCCTGGTCGGTTTCCAGGAGGCGCGGGTTCGAGTCCCGCTGCGTTCAAATTTTTATACGTTTTCTAAATAAGTATTTTTCTTTCGTAAGTGTGGAATAACACTTTAAAAATGTTTAAAAATGTTTAAAAAATAGTTTCTCTCTCGCCAAACGATAATTCTTAGTAATTATCTTTGGGTAGCGGAAATTTGTAAAAATCTCCCTACAGAGATGCTAACAACATAAATAAGTTGTAACAAGCGTATAAAAATTTCGACGTAGCTTGGCGAGAACGCATGGCTTAGTGGTCAGAGCGCCTGGTCGGTTTCCAGGAGGCGCGGGTTCGAGTCCCGCTGCGTTCAAATATTTATACGTTTTCTAAATAACTATAAAAGCAGTGGAATTGTGTCAATCGGGGGCACTCGCTTGTAAGTGACGGCCCCTGTTGGAAGGAAACTAGTGTGAAGTATTGTTAGTAGGTGATACATATCACTTATTGTAATTACATAGTATCTCTATCAAAATAGTTTAGAATCATATAGACGATGTGTGTTTTAACGTGTTTCTTTAAAAACGTTACCCGCTTCCGATTTCTAACAATATATTATTTTGAGCTTGAATACAACCCACGATCATCTCATTTTCATTCAGTTCATTTTCAGTTCTACCCTATTATACTATGCTACAACGACCTCAATAATTCTTTAAAATTTTAACATGAAAATATATACAAAGGTATGATATTTGAATCTGTACCAAACCATTGCACTGTAATTAATATATCTATCTATACGAGAGAGGTTAATACGAGAGGTTGTTTGTTTGATAAAAACGTTAGGATAAAAAATAGAACATTTATCGAGGAAATTCCTAGGTTATATTATATCACGCTAAGAGCAATATGAGCAAAGTAACAATGAAAAATGTTGCAGAAACGGAAGAGTTTATGAGTTACCGGGATCATGATTACACAATTCTTGGGTTTTTCTATTTGACCAAGCGGGCAAAGCCACGGGAAAAACCTGTGTAGCTAAAAAGAACGACATATTTCATATTGAAAAAATAAGTATAATATTGGTTCTGAAAGTATACAAAAACTAACTATTCAATGACACATCTGTCAAATTTGGTGCCAAATGCGTAACTGTCATTGCCGCCCAATACCTGTCAATTTGTTTTTTTTTTTGTGAAAATGACGAAGGCCGGAAGTGTTGTGAATAATGCAGGATTTATTTAGTTTTAGCAATGATTGATAAGGTTTTAGTTGACTTTATGTGGATTTGATTTTTTGATTTTTGATATTGGTTACACCAATTTGGTAGATTTTTTAATTTGATTGATTTTGAATGATTTGATTAATTTTCAGCAAACGTCGACGCCAAATTTTTATACGTTTTCTAAATAAGTATTGATTTATTTTGTTATTATTAAAATATATATCTACATATATAACTATATGTAGATATATATTATTATTAAAATA
Source organism: Heliconius erato x Heliconius himera (assembly GCA_013421005.1). NCBI lineage: Eukaryota > Metazoa > Arthropoda > Insecta > Lepidoptera > Nymphalidae > Heliconius > Heliconius erato x Heliconius himera. Next base: position 20,085 of record JAATLQ010037595.1, on the reverse strand, counting down.
TATATCTACATATATAACTATATGTAGATATATATTTTAATAATGAAAAAGAGAATAAAAATCTGCCTAATCATATGGCATAGGCTTTACGCTTTCCACCAAATATCGTATATAAGCACACCTCAGCTTACTCTTCTATGTTCAAGATACACCAAAATTGTGCCAAAAACATTTTTTTTAACAAAAAACTAAATTTGCTCGCATGTCACGTTTAATTTACTCCGAAAGCGATTGATATTACACGTTGATGAATTTATAGCTTGAAAATACGACTTTTTCATGCGAAATTCCGTTAAAACTCTACCATAGGCTGTATTTTAATTTCTTTTTTTCGTTCAAATCAAAGGGAAATCCCATAACTCTTATAAATCCCGCACTAACCGCCGTAGTTATCTAAATTGGCGGCAAGTCTGACGCCGCTTGACATCTGTCGACTGAGTGTTTGCCAACATGTCATAGTTTGTTCCCATTTATATGTTTGTATGTAATGTATGTATGTGACAGAATTCATTTTGTTTTGATATTTGTCAACAGAAACTCTGGAACTATCGCGGCTTAGAAAAGTTAAAGAGCACAATGACTATAGATCCGATTGTACCTTTGAGTGATATTAATGTATCTGCAATCTACATGTCTAATGTGGCAGCGATGATATTTGATAATTTAAGTGCGATGGCTGTGGGTTCAATATCCATTCGGGGGATTATTTTTTTTTAATTTTCTTTCTCTGGTAACAAAACAAAGCGTGTCATTCAGTTCTGTCACTCCACACGCTATGACTCGAAAATTGGCCGGTGCGTGCAGAAAGAGTATTTTAACACTCAATTCTTTACGCCTACCCTATTATATCTAGGATGTACCATGAAGCTAAAAAAAATGGTCTGGTAAAAATGTGCGGCGTTGAGTTTACTCTACTACGTGGAGTGTCTTGATACTAAGTTCTCTCTGTCTAAGTTATAAAACGAAACATAAAATATTCCTTTCCAAATTTCCCTTCGGTAAAATTTGAATCCGCACCTCTTGGACACTACCCAAATGGCTTTCACACAAAAATTTCAATATACACTGTTATTGTTAGAGCAGCGTTTAAATTTTGTTTGAATTGAGCAAGTAGCGAACGCCAATTCCACATAAGTTTGTCTGTAAATCATCTTTTCTCGATGCTTTCGAAATATTTCGATAAAATTTCAAGTTTTGTCAACTTCCAAGGAATGAGTTATGAAGATTTTTGTTCAAAAATATATAAAAATATACTTTATTTTCTTTAGTTTAAGTAGATTTTTGCTTGACTTTCCATTTGAGAATATTAAAGACCTTTCTACAATCGTTTTGTATGTATTCTATAGAGTTTAAAATGTATATAAGTATACATTTTAAACTCTATAGAAAAGTTTGGTGGTTGCTTTTGGTGACTATTATATTATCAAGACTGTTATAGAAAAGGAATATCTATATTAATGTATATTTTTTGCATCTTGCTGTATACCGCATATTGCAGGGTACGGAGAGGGAACTTTTATAATAGCACCCCACTCTGCCATGTTTGACTTTTAACGTAATTTTCAAAAAATCACTTGTGTTAACAATGTACGGGGTGGAAGCGCCCGCGTTCCTTTTCGGATACAGCATATAGAGTAATATTGAAATATTTTTCTTAGCCTGTACCTAAAAAAATTGTTACGACTCGTCAATACTTTAGGCGTAGGATTATTATTTTCATTTCATGACTTTATCCATACTGTATTATGTGTGAATAACGTATACACCTACTACTACAAAAATACTACTCAATGTTGCCGATCTGCCACTTTTCATTCTAAAAAAACATACCAGAACGAGAAAGGGATACCTCTCGTTAAATTTTGCGCAATTACTTATTTTTGTGATTGTGCGTGGAAAATCGACTGGTTGCGGATTCGATCCTCACTCGAGGAGACGAAATATTTATTTAAATTGATATTTCCATGTCTTTGCTCTGGTGTCGGGACAAATCGCGGCGAGTTCCACTCTACACGCAATGCCTCCAGAATTCAGCGGAAAGTGGAGAACGGAGTGTCTTAACACTAGGTTCCCTCTGTTTACCCTGCTGTGTGCGGAATACAGCGTGAAGCTGACCTATTTTCTATAAACCTAAACAACTTTCAACTTGACCGCCAATATCTACAACTCGATTTTGTGAATGAGGCGTGTGCGATTTTGTCGCTTTGATAGGTTGTTGCTTGTTTACGATAATTTTAACATTTACATTTTTTGAAAAAAAAAAATGCTTTTTAATTTTTTGGCAAAATCTCGCTCTTTTTCATTATATTAGACGTTTATAGAGTATTAATTTTAAGAGATATAAGCGGGTAATAGTTAGGAGAACAGACTTGATTAAAATAAAATAGGTTAATTTCAACTCTTTCTGCTCGCTCGGTCCTTTCCGCTCGACTATATACAAGTATGAAATTTACACTTGTGAGTTTAACGTACCCATTAATGGGCCCGCTCCGATCGCGGAGCAAGCCGAGCTTTAGGTTAAAAGTTCCAATATTTTTGGTAAATTTGTTAAATTTTCGACAACTACTTTCTATATAATACATAAAAATTAAATCCTAATCTACGCTGAATACATCCATATATTAGCGGCATGTGTTACTAACGGCTCTAATTACATTCTGTTACCGTGAAAGTTAGTTATCTCTAACTTTAACTTTTATTATACTATCCTCATTTATTCTATACGCTTTTTACTAAAAAAACTTGCTGGAAAGGTGTATCAGAACCAGTTTTACAAAATCTAACATAATAATATTTTTGGTCAGTCCAGAGACCAGTCGTATGGCCACAAGCGTGCGACTGTAAGCGCGACAGTGGGTGTTGGTTCGATTTCCATTCCAGGTCTTAATAACACTAGGCCTATGATTTATCCCGCTATGCGGAAAAAGTTGTGGAACTACTTGAGTATTTTCACAGATAATGTTTAATAATTCATTCAAGTACCATAGAGGCCTAAATTATTGTTAACTTGGGTTTTAGAGTTGTAATTGATATTTTCAATATAATTTGACTTAATATTTTTTATATCAGATGTAAGTATACGCTCGAAAGTCTTAAGTATATAATTCTTTTTCCAATAACCTTGAAAAATCCAATTTAGCTAATGACACCGCAAAATAATATTATCTTATAAAAATGCTTATAAGACCTACGTTGAAATATAAGGGTGTCCTAGTGCAGGGTACCTGACTGTAAACGCGACGGTTGTGGGTTCAATTATTACTTACTCGTTATAGAGAGTGTGATGCCAGAGAAAAGTTATACAATTACATATTTTTGCATCTTTACCCTACAAAATCGAATATTACCGAAATAACCGGATTATTTGGGGAATTTCGTCTTCGCCAGCGAAGCCACGATCGAAGCAGTATTTGTTTATGTAAATATTTACTCCATCGAAAAAAGCACAGCGTAATGTTTCAATATTAACCATATAACGTGATATAAGTATATGCTCGAAAGTCTTAAGAATATAATCCTTTTTCCAATAACCTTCAAAAAATCAATTTTGCTAATGACATGCACACGCACAAATCATGGCTTATAAAAACGTTTATAAAATTCTCGTAGAAAAATGAGATCGTGTAAGGGCGACGTACCACAGTAGGCGTAGGGTAGGAGGGCACCAGGGAACATCGTGTTAAGACACTCTATTCTCCATTAACATATTTTCTTTCCCCAACTTTCGCCAATATCTCCATATAATGCGTATCGAGCGGTTTAAGCCCGCGCTTTATGTTGTTACCAGAGCGAGGAAAATGATTAAATTATTATATTAATAATCATTATTCATAAGGCCATCGCGGCGCAAGGGTTCAACCGTGTGACGTGTATATACTCGCGACAGTTGTGGATTTGATTCCCACTCGTTGATTGAAATATTTAATATTTTCATTTTTCTTCGCTCTGGTAACCAGGCAAAGCGCGGCGTTGAGTTCCGAAATGAAAAGCATTCTTCATATTTTTTTCATTAATACAAACATATACATATCTACATGTATTATATTTTTTTAGCTTAATACTGAATCTCATACATATGTAGTAGGATGAGACTCAACGCCGCGCTTTGTCTTATTACCATAGCAACGAAATGAAAATAATTAATGCCATCGAGTCGAGGTCAAAACCACAATCGTACTGCTGCGCCACGACTGTTGCTATATTATATAGAATACAGTAATTCCGATATAACAGTAAGGCTTAGAAGACCTCAGACCATAAAACGCCTAGCGAGTTTCCGGTCACCGAAATGAATATTCATGTTAGTACATAATGCCCAGGACAAACACAGGTTTTCAGGCCGACCGCCAAAATACATGGCCTAGATATATGCCTAGGCCCAGATAACTTATCTTACGACCTAATTTCCATGAAATACCGCAAAATGGGAGTGAAATTGCCGCAAAAATGAAGACAAAGCAAGATTTTGTTGGTAGGAAGCCTTTTGTGCGGCATCAAAGTGGATTTTTCAAGTTAAAGTTTATTTTTAAGAAATTTTTTCTTGGTTATTGCTAGGTAAGACATCTTTGAGTATCTTCTACGGTTTAAGGGAATGCTTCATCTTTATCATCATTTACAACTTTATGACAGGAACATATGCTGTCTGGAAATAGACCTCTCCTAAGGATTCCCGCATTCAGGGCGATGCCTTGAAAAATATATTTTATTAAACTGAAGTATCTTAAATAATTATGTCATCTCTGTTTCTTAACTATATTATTTTTAAATTATTTATTTCTGTGAATTCTCACTTTAATATGAATAAAAATAAAGTTAGAAATAGGTACCACACTCTAATGTAAGATGTAAATAATGTTTAGAAATTTAACGCTGTTTAAAGAAATCAGAATATAATATATCTAACTTAATTGGCTAGAATCCTGGACGGTTTGGAGGAGGTGCGGGTTTCCCGCTCCGTATTTTTTCATATATATCGATTTTTTTTTCTTCGTTTAGTACATAACTGATTAAGATTTAGAATAAAGCTGAAATGTATTTTAGATAAAGAGAAGAAATATTTTCTTACTGAAATTTGAACGTACTACTATCAAAATCTAATTGCATCGAAACGACGTAATAATATATAACTACGCATTTTGCAGAACTTCAAAATATAGTTGAAAGAAAATCATCAATTCATAAATCATAAATAAAGACATTTTGTTTAACTTCACGTGAAGACACTCTGTTTTGCCTAATACTTGCGTGTTCAGTGGTGAAACGCAGCGCCGTACTTTATCTCTTACGAGTAAGGCATAAGTCTATAGAAATAAAAGTAACTTATTCTCAACAATGAAAATTGAACCCACAACCATCGCGTTATAGTCAGACGCTGTGCATCTACGTCCCTTTTATGTATACCTATATAAAAACTTTTAATTTATTTCATATTGAAAACATTCATCGGCGAATAATTTTCTTGAAAAATTTTACGACAATTTTATACCTTTCATAAATCATGCGTAATATCATTAGGTAAAGCGATTTTTAAGGCCTATATAAATCTTGTAACGCTATAAAAATATATGCTACACTAATTTTATGTATCATGTAACACGATTCAGGTCATCGTGGCGATATGCCACAGCATCTGACTGTGATGGTTATGGGCTCGATTCCCACTCGTGGGAATGAAATACTTTCATTTCTTACTTTGATAAGAAGTTGAATTTAGCCCCTAAACACATTATGTGCCGAAAATTTAGCACATTATGTGCCGAAAATTTAGAAAAATGGGAACTGGAGTGTCTAAGCTTAGTTTTTTTCTACCTCGCTAAGTGAAGGATAAAGCGTGAAGCAAAGATGTCCTACATTTGGACAGTAGCAAAACAAGGCGCAGAATTGAGTTCCCTGCTGCTCACCCTCTTACACACGGAGTGCCGTACTCCGTTTCCGCAAAACTAGTTTTTATATAAACAACGAATTTCCTAAAAAACCGTTACTATTATAACACCATAAAACTTATTAAAACAGCTATATCCCAGTTTCCCTAAAGAAACAGAAAAAAACACCTACTTTCATCTGAATTAAAATTGCAAAACGAAGTGAATTTGAAACGGAAAACTACTTTGAAATTCAATAACAGGAAGCTGGTGCAAAGTTTGACGTTTCCGGCCGCGGCCGGATGTAGGTGACGTCGCGTCGCCATCTTACATCCGGTATGCAATGAAGATATGTGAAAAATCTAACTTGCATTTGAAATATGCTTAGATATATTCCAGGTTAGGCATATTTTATTTTGTATAAACTAGTCGTCGCCCGAAATTTCGTTTGCGTGAACTGAACTGTGACTGAAACGTAAAACATTTTTTTTTTCATTCACCGTAAGAATTAAATGCAAAATAAAATAATAATAAATAATATAAAATCTATATTTAAATAAATATTTCATTTCCTCACTCGAGGAAATTAAATATTTATTTAAATATATATTTTTATTTCTTCGCTATGGTGTCGAGGCAAAATGCGGCGGTGAGTTTCGCCACAACACGCAATGCTTCCAGAATTCGGTGGAAAGTGGGAAACGGAGTGTCTTAACACTAGGTTCCCTCTGCCTACCCTGCTGTGCGCGAAATATAGCGTGAAGAAAAATATAAAGTGAAAGTAAAATATAAAAATAAATTATAAAGAAATGCTAAATTTTAGCGTTCTGCGCCGCGAAGTTTTGGTTGTGGGTATTTGTTAGTGATTCAATAACGGAAAAGTAAAGTTAAATGTAGATTTTTTTTCATATTAAGTTTTGTAGAGGTAGAGTAAAAAAATTGTATTGTTATTTTGTTAGTACATAACAATGCTAAGCCCATTGAGGCCGTCGTGGCACAGCTGCACCGCGTCATTGTACCGCTCTCCTAACAAGTCAAATAGACAGGCACAGTGGCGTTGAGTTGCTTCACTAACTTGACACGAAATGCGTGGGGTAACCTAGTGTTTCAACACTACGTGCCCTTTGCCTACTCTTACGGGTTACAATGTGTAGCTTAAAAAAAAAAACTACTAGAAACGTCACAGTCGTTCAGTGAGATAATACTGTAATGTAAACAATTGATTATTCTTTAATTTTTATAATTTCCTTGCTTTGATAAAATAAAAAATCACTTAGAGTTCCGCCACTCAATACGAGATATCTCAAATTCAACCAAAAAGCGGAGAACCGAGTGTCTTGACACTATATTCTGTTTGTGTAATAAAGAAAATATAAGCTCATTATTTCTACTTTCATTCTTTTAACAATATAAGCAGGGGCCGTCATAGCACGTAACATAAGCGTGACAGTTATGAGTTCGATTCCCAACGAAGGCAATTAATAATTCTCATTTAACAACTCGCTTTATTAACAAGACACAGCGTGAAATTACATTCCGCTACTAAACTCGCAATGTCTTAATAATTGGGCGGTGCATGAAGAGTTTCTTAACACTAAGTTTTTGCCAACCCCGCTATATGAGGGGTATAGCGTGAACCTAATAAGTATAAGCATAAGCAACTTTCCTAAATTTCATACATATTTAAGTACCTATCTACAGGCAAGTATAAACAAGAGTTACACAAGCGTGAAACAAACCAGTGACCCATTTATCAAATAATAATGTAATCAACGCATACTATCATTTTATCTCGGCAATGATTTTGGATGCTGCGAAGTTTAATTTGTTTGGGGTTTCTGTTTTTATTATATATATTTGTGTTACTTATTAATGTTTAATTGAGTTTTCCCCGTTTCACGCTTTATCCTGCATGTTTAGCAGGGTAGGCAGAGAAAATCTAGAGAGAGAAAATCTAGAAAGAAAATAACAAACAAGTCACTCTGTTTCCTAATTTGTGCCAACTTTTTGAAACATTGTGTGTTGAGTGGTGGAGCTCAACGCCGCGCTTAACCTTTGAACCAGGGCGCGAAAATAAAAATATTTAATAATTCACTTCTCCGAGTGGGAATCAATTTCACAACTGCCCCTTTTACGTAGTACTAAGACACTTCTGTTCCCCACTTTCGCCGAATTCTCTGGGCGTAGTGTATTGTGGCGGAACGCCGCGCTTTGTCTCGTTACCATAGCGAGAAAACGAAAATATTAAATATGTCATTCCCCTGGGTGGGAATAGTACCCACAACCTTTAAGTTTACAGTCCCACGCTTGTGCCCCTGCGTGCGCCACGACTGGCCTCACATTATCTACCTAGTATAAAACACGAATCGCAACGAAAACACCGATTGTACTGGAATTGGCCAAAAACAATAGCCCAACAGTCTACACACAAAATGGACATGAATAAACAAATTTAACGTATTCGGTGCGAATTCTATTCTATTCAAGAGTTTCTCTTTATTAAATGTAGTGAGATAGCAGAATTTATAGTACAAGTTAAGTTAAAGCTTGGTCGCTTTTGAATATGCTTATTTATTTATTCCCACAGTTACAGCTTCACGTTTTTCCCGTAAAGCAGGATAGGTAGAGGTGGTTTTAGGACACTCCCATTTCACAGTAACCATCCAAGATTCGAGAGTGTGTGGTGGCGGAACTCAACACCGCGCTTTTTCTTTATACCAGAGTAGGAAATTCAAGTAACTTAAGTATAATCATTCCCGGAGGTAAGAATCGAACCTACAGCTGTTACAGCGCAGTCAGATATTAGTTAGTTTGTTTACCATGGCAGTTATAATAAGAAGGCAATTTAAAATCTATTTAATAAAAAAGCTAAAAAATGTCCAATACAATTAGCATGTTACTAATATTTAGCGAATTTCCTTAAAAATGGGTACACTTTTAAACCTTTTCAAAACATAATGGCGGTTATTACAGCGCTTCAAGAACAAATTTACCCCTAAAATTACGCTATTAATATCTAATTATCCTACTTCAAAGTACGTGAAACAATTAGACCCGGAAAATTTGTAGTTTCTGTTTAAAATATGTGTGCTCTTTTTTGCATGTAATTGTTTCGTTTTAACTGCACGCTGTACCCTTCATATATCAGGGTAGGCAAATGAAATAACTTAACGCCGCGCTTTATGCCGCTACATTTTCTTTTTTTGCAAATTGTTATGTGGACAAAAAAAATAGTGGTAAAACTCTCTTTATCTCACTTGTGAACTATATTTCGTAATTTCAGTGAAGTTAGTCTAAGGTTATCGTGGTCTAGCGTTTGACTGTAAACTCGACCGTTGTGGGGTCAATTCCCAATCCTGTCCCAATAAAAATTATTCTCAATTTATATTTATTTCCTTGAGTTTTGCCACTACGTAAACGTCTCCAAAATTTTGCAGAAAGTGGGTGACGCAGTTTTAACACTAGGGTCCCTTTTCCTATGCGCGTTCGGGATGAAGCTATAATAAAAGAAAAAACTATCCTATTTAATCGAGTAGGATTTCAAAACTTTCATGATGAGTTTACTTTTATGACATAAATATTTATATAGGTATATAGATAGTGCTTCTGTTAATCTGATAGTTTCCCCACCGATTTGTGGTAAAAGTTTATACGCCAATACTGAAACTAAAATAGCTTGACCTCGTATTAGAGTTGAGTGTACATAATAAATCTGTTGTAATGTAATATACATGAGAAACGGTTTATTTAATTTTATATTTATAAATAAAACACTTTTTTTAATTTCCCATAAGCTGTGGCAAGACAAACCGCAGCGTTGAGTTCCGAAACTCAACACGCAATGTCTCGAAAATTGCATACCTATCCGGCTTTACGGGAAAAAACGTGAGGTTTGCTTTTAATTTTTACAAATCTTGTTTGTAATTCCATCTTTATACGAGTACTATAATCCCATAGAGCCAATAAAGTCATCGACAATTTTGTACGTGACTAAATGCACTTCCCTTTCAATAAATCTAAAGATCGGGACTTACTTTAGTGATGCTGATACGATGATTGTCGATACTTTTGGGTATTGCATAATTTGTGAATTATAAATATGTTTTATAAGTTGAAAAATATCTTTTAAATAACTAATAAATCTTAAAAAATAAATCAGCTTCACGCTGTATCAAGCACACAGCAGTGTAGGCAGAGAGAACCTAGTGCTATGACACTCTATTCCCCGCTTTTCGCCGAATTTTTGGAGGCATTGCTTGTTAAGTGACGGAACTCAATGCCGCGCTTCGAGCGACACTAGAGAGCAGAAACTGGAAATATAAATTAATATTTCATTTCCTCTAGTGGGGATCGAACCCACAACCAGTCACGTTTACAGCCACAGTTTGTACTCCTGCGCCACGATGGCGTCATCAATCTCATATTTGTAACTAATCAAGAACTACAAGTTCAGATTTTATGATATTATATTTTATTGATTTTCTAATATTTTGTTAGTAAAAATAGATAACCTTTGCTTGTATACGTGATCTTTTTTTTATGACTTGGCTTTATTGATATTGATTTGGGATGGTCTTTACAGCGTCACCGGGTGGGAAGGGGCGAGAGTAGCGCACCTATGAAGAAAAAATATGAGCTTTGATGGACGCTCGTGAAGAGTTGGCGATCGCAGGAGAATACTCTGCGTCCGCTAATCAGCGGCGATTTTGACCTTTGGGCCACGTCACGCCGTTATATACGAAAAAGTAGTGTAGTATATGTGACTCGGGGGAATAAATTATTGTCATTTTCACGCTGTAGTAACAAGACAAAGCACAACGTTGAATTCTGTCACTTAAAATACGATTTCTAGGAAATTAGGCAGAGCGCAGAAACGGAATATTTCAATATTATGTTTCCACTAACCGAACCTGCTATATGAGGAATGTAGCGTGAAGTGAAGTAAAAAATGTATTTAATAATAGATACGTACAAGATAAAATGATTTAATAGGTAAGAAAATATTAATTTTATCGAAATCGATGAACTATATGAGTATCACTTCACTACGTCCTCGTTCCTCTATACAGGCATTGTGTACGACAGATTTCTTACACCGCTGCAAATACCAGCGAATTTGTATGAAAAATATTTGTATTGGCATTTTTTTGTGGAGTGTTAATGGTTTTAGTATTTTTTAATTTCTATTTTTGTAATGGAGTTGATTGAGATGGTAACGAGTTCGAAATTCATTGGGGTAATTTTCATAATGTAAATTTTTTTTACTTGGAAAATTTTATAACATACGCGTAGAAGATAAGGGACCGAATATATTTAAAAATCTTATAAAGTATAGGTATTACATTATTTGCTTAGGTATGGGATTCAAAATTAAGCCCAAGTAGAAATAAAAAAATTCAAAACAGTCTAATTTTCGAGACCTTGCATGTTGCGTGGCGAAAATCCGCGCCGCGCTTTGTCTCCCATAGCAGAGAAATAAAAATAAATTCATTTCAATTATTCCTTTGAGTGCATATCGCACATGATTGTGAATCATGACGTTTATAGCCAGACGAACTCATCGAAATTTATATTAATTATATTTGAATCTGTATATATATATATATATATATATATATATACATATATATATGTATTGTATTATTTTCTTGGAATTTTACTTGAAATAATCTCAATATTGGAGAGGTGAAAATTATTTATTAAAATATTTTTACTTCCATTACTTAAAGTTAATTACACCGTCGTATTTACTCAAAGCCTATAAAGGAATTGCAAATTATGATAATTTCATTTAAATTTCAACATCGAAACGTAATTAACCTCTTTTTCTTTTATCTTTCGAAAGTTTGAAAAGAAAAAAATGTTTTTATTTTTTTTCCTTTTGTAGCGTCATGCCACATCCCGCAAATAGCAGAGTGCAGAGGAAGCAGAGGGAATAATAATAATCTAATGCTAAGACATTGTTCCTCCAGTTTCGCTAATCTGCGAGACATGGCGTGTTGAGGGGTAGAACTCAACGCTACATTTTAACTTGTTACTAATACGGGGAAATAAAAATAATATGTGATGTTACCAAGTGAGAATCTAACCTACAACGACAGGCAGATAGCCATACGTTGTGCCGCTGCGCCTACGGTCCCATATTATTGTAACATTCTGTTCTATTTTATTATTTGATGTGGATATATTTTCCTATGCAATTTAAATAAGTATTATGTAATTTATATTTTTTGAGGCCATTCGTGGCGCGGCGGCAATTCCCACTTGATGAAATAAAATATTTTATATAATTTCATTTCCTCGCTCTGGTAACGAGGTACAGGGCGGCGTTTTTTTGTCGGACTTGAAGTTAATGCTGTTAGCCCTGCTGGCTTTTACAGCAACACCTGATGGACAGGAAAGAGGAAACTCTATTCCTGAAAAGTTTGCAATTACTATGTTGTGCCGACGGCGGTAAGGGCTTCCCCTGTGGTACTCGAACGTCGGCATGCGGCCGTCGAGCGGATTGAATTCCGCAATGCTTCCAGAATTCGGCGGAAAGTGGGGAATAGAAGTGTCTTAATGGGACTGAACTTTCTCTTAACTAGGTTCCCATGTTCCCTCTACCTCTCCTCCTATGTGCGAGATACAGCGTGTCCAAAAATATATATTTCTTGTTATCAATTTTATATCTCAGGCTACATCATCGTAAAAATCCGTGCGATATTTGTTGTAACGGTATTGCATTGCTGCTTGAATTTAACTGTAAGAATTTATCATATATTCCTTTTAGTGTCAACTCAATTTCAGAACTTCTAATATTTAGTAATAGATGGAACTTAACGCTGTATTTTTATCTTGTTAGAGTGAAGAAATTAAAGCAATTCTCCTGAATAAGTATCGAACCCACCATCATCACGTCCACGGTGAGATTTATTGAACCATGACTAAATGATAATGATGATTCTGTTTCTTAATTTAAAATATAGTCTCTATATATAATAAGACAGTAAAAATATTTTGTCTGTACATTTAGTAATTTTGACTGAAATGGATAGAGGGACACTTAAAAAGACTAATAGAAAGCAAGAAGATTTTTTTTGAATTTCTTGTCTGTCTGTCTGTCTGTCTGTCTGTCTGTCTGCCTGTCGACATATTGTTGTCCGCATTTTTCTCTGAAACTACTGAACCGATTTACTTGAAAATTTCACCAATTGCTTTGTTTTAACTCAATTTAGGTTCTAAAGTTTGGTTCATCAAAATCGGTTCATTAAAAAAAATGATCGTCATTTGAATGAACTCAAGGCATTAGCTTGCCAGCGAATGTTATATAGAAATCGCGCTGGTATGACCCTGGCTAAAGAATGACATTCGAAACGTCTTGATTATATGAATGTTGATAAAAATATATATTTTTGAAGCACTATTATACAATATTTTATACAATAAAGTAAACAAGGCCAGTCGTGGCGCAGCGGCAAGAAGTGTGACTGTAAAATCAACTGGTTGTGGGTTCGATCCCCACTCGAGGAGATGAAATATTAACTTAAATTTATATTTCCATTTCTTCGTTCTGGTGGCGAGGTTAAGCGCGGCGTTGAGTTCTGCCACTCAACAAGCAATGCCTCCAGAATTCGGCAGAAAGTGGGGAACGGAGTGTCTTAATTCTAGGTTCCCTCTGCCTAACCTGCTATGTGCGGGATACAGCGTGAAGCTGATAGTTGTCAATCAATTCTGCTTAAATCAATAATCATGTATTTTAAGCGGGCGAAGCCGTGGGCGGGCCGCTAGTATATAATATAAAAGTTTTTAACGTTAAACGCTTATCCAATTCTTTGAATGACAACTCCTTAGACGTGAAAAAGGAAAATAAAAATTATATTTAATATACTGTCACAGCTTTTATAATAAAGGGATAAGGATTCGTTAAAAACATCGTTAGAATCCTCGCTGTTATTTATGGAAATCAGTCTTCGGTACGTTTTGATCGTTTACTCTTTGCGATATGCTTAGAATTTTTATTTAAAATACATATATTTCAATAGAACTTACATTTTTCTTTTAAATAAATTTTGAAATTAAAGAGTAAGGTAAAAATAAAGTCTTTATAGTGACAATTGAAAGTAGTCCTTAAATTTCATTTGACATCATTTAACAATATATTATGTTTCTATTAATGTGGTGATGCTATACAGATGTATCAGTATAAAAGTCATCTTTATTAGGTTATCTCTGTCTATTAGCTATCACGCAGGCAACCTTTGGGTAGAGGAGAGAATTTATGAAGTGGAAAGGAGTGTAAATAGATATCTGAAGATTGAAGCATAATCGTATGTCGCAGAGTATGAATACGGAACGTCAAGTTATTTGACTTGGGTGTATTCAGAGGATGGCAACACTGTCATTTATCAATGTCAATTGTCAGCTTTAAAGGAATTGGGGTGAACGAGGCGTCGGTCTTATAATAGTGAGCACGAGCGATGCAGATTTCACTTCTCCTTCGAGTGCCATAGTGTGCGGTTGTACTAAGACGTCATCCGACTTCACCGCAATCCGAGTATGAAGGAAGACCTAACGAGTCAGGACTTCCTACCCAGGCCCACGCGCCTTGTTTCATTACGTATATAATCAAATATAGAAGTATATAATATAAATTACGTATAGTAGTAATTAAATGTAATAACTACCCAAGTAGGGTCGAACCCACAATCATCGCGTTTATAGTCAGACGCTGAATATTGCTAATATTAAAAAACCGTTACACAACAAATATAAATAAATTCATTAACTTAAAAAAATAGTATTCTATATAATTGACGCATAGATCTTATGAAGATATATACGTCAATTTAATGACAAAAACGACAAATATATTTATTTAGTCGTGTCGTATACGTCTCCTATTTTGTAAATGACTTTCAGTAACGAGATGCCTACACAACTCGAATGCAGCATAATTATGTCTAAGTATTGCCTTTGTAATACTCAGACTTTGTGATACAGAATATAATTTAGAAAAGTAGCCCCTATAGTTTATTTGTTTGGAGTTTATTTATAGGTTTATTCGTTTTCACAGGTTATGGGTTTGAATTAAAAATATGTATAAAAGGTGGAGTGGAGGATGGAGTGATTGCTCACAAAGTTTTTTGTTTATAAGTAGTATAGTTTTTCTGTATATATTCTTAGTAGTATTTGTAAGTTAATCAATTAAATACTTAATCAATAAAGAATAAATTTATAAAATATATAATTAAAAAATAAGTTAATAATGTCGTCTTAACAAAGTTCAATCAATAACTTTAATTTGTCGAATTGTTGTTGATGTGTGTGGCACATAGCAACAAGGTACACAAAGGGAACATGGGATCATAGTGTTAAGACACTCTCTTCTCCACTTTCTGCTATTTTTTAGATTATTAAGTTTTGGTAACGAGGCAAAGCTCCTCACTTGAAAATGATAATATTAAAAATTATATTTTCTCGAGTAGGAATCGAACCCAAAACCGTTTACGTACATTTGATTATAAATATATTCATTTCCCGGGTGGGATATACGCTAAATCATATGCACGAGTGGGATATACGCTAATTTATACACATAAAACAAGCATTCTCCAAAGTATGTAATAGTATATCGACAGCATTTTCATTTTTAACAAACTCTTGAAGCTTAGATTCAAATAAAAATAGAATTCAATTCAATTTTATAGATCAAAAACGCGATTCGTCTAGACATCTCAAAAATGTTAGCAAAAAGCGAAATGTCCACACAAAATGGTAAAAAATTCTAAAATCGTGTCGTTTACGTTCTGTTGCAAATATCACAAATGGGATGCCTATTTCACTGCAGTATAATTATGTATATTTCTTTGTCGTAGAGCCTGCGACAGAAAAAACAAGCTAAGACGTTTTTAACAAGATGAAAGGACACCTTCAATTAAATTTCTTAGGACTTTTGTGTAGAATCTTGAATAATGGTTTTTCAAAAGTTATTTTTAGTTTCAAGCTGTATCCTGTTTGTAGCAGAAAAGGCGGTGGCGATAAGTTCCTCCGCAAATTAGGCGAAAAATGGTGAACAAAGTGTTTTAGCACCAAGCTACCTCCGTCTACCCTACTATATTCAGGACACAGCGTAAGGCTAAATAAAGTGAAATTGGAGTGGAAATTTTAATTTCCATCAAGAAACAAAAATAATAATTATAATAATTTATAATTATTACAATTATTTTAGTTTCTTGATGGAATAATTATTATTTTACTTTCATGATGATAAAAAGCTCTGAAAAGTAAACGAACTACTATAAAAAAACTGATAATCTACAATCTCCTCCCTCTGTTATCGTGGGATGTTTATAAAATACTTTCCACAAATTGAAAAATGTGGAACAAAATGGATTATCACTGGATTTACTATTTTTGTCTATACTGTAAAGCATGATATTTTTTTTTATCTTCACGCAGTATTCTACACGTTACAGGGTTGGCAGAGGGAACCTGGGAACCTAGTGTAAATACATTAAAACATTTTCATTTCCTACTTAACATCTAATTTTGCGGAGGCATTGCGTGTTAAGTGGCGGAACTCAACGCCGGTCTTGGCATCGTTGCCTAAAAAATATTTAATATTTCACTCACCTGAGTGGGAATTGAGTATAAATCCGTCGCGCTTACAACTTGTGCCCCCGCGCCATAACGGCCTCGGATGATAATTAAATAAAAACATGTCAGACAATCCTATCAGCATATACTTATATGTATATATTATTAATTCTAAAAGCTCAGACAATATATTAAAGAGCGTAACATTCGAGCTGAAGTAAAGCCGTTATCTTGAAGCTTGCCAAATCGAAACATTGCAGGTCATTCAATATCATATACAAAATCGATTTATAATGTGTCATATAAACGATAGCTTATAGTGACCTATGGTTTTGTCTTATTCTTCTTTTTTCTAGCTTCCCGTTGTATCCCGCATATAGCAGGGTAAGCCTCTGCTTACCACAGCCTAGGGATAAGACACTCCTTTCCGCACTCACCGTTCGTCGTTTTATCGTAATTATCGTCTTAACGCCGTATTTCGTCTTATTGCCAGAACAAGGAAATGCAAATAATGAAGTGCCACAAATGGAATGGAAACCACAACAACTGCGTTTTTTGGCAGACGGTCTCTGACTTTATACATTTTTACATTTATATGGCATTACACAACATGTTATTTAAAAGAAATATTTGTAAATAAAATTCTAAGAGAAATTGTTTTAGATATTATACAATACATGTATCTATATACCTTTTTAACCAAATTTAATATGTAATTAATGAATATTAAGTCTTGTCTCATCAGTTTATAATATTAATATACACATACATACATACATACATACATACATACATACATACATACATACATACATACACGTACATTCAATACTTGCTGGCTTCATTCCAAAAGATACAGTGAGATATTTTTCTACGTGTATCGCCCGACACATAATCACTGAAATGGCTGAATATTTATCTTTGTTCTGTTCTTGGCTGGAGATGCATTTAATTTTTGTTTTGCTATTTTACACTAAGATATATTTTATATTTATTTATATTTTATCTTACTTACAACTTTACTTGCGTGGAGTTTAAGACGTAAATCTGATTCTTTCCGGTTTTCGTAGCAATTTCGAGTAGTGCTCTCTTTTATTTTCAACCTCTTAATCCCCGAAATATTTACTTAAATTTATATTTCCATTTCTTCGCTCTGGTGTCGAGGTTAAGCGCGGCGTTGAGTTCTGCCACTCAACACGCAATGCCTCCAGAATTCGGCAGAAAGTGGGGAACGGAGTGTCTTAACACTAGGTTCCCTCTGCCTACCCTGCTGTGTGCGGGATACAGCGTGAAGCTCTTAATCCCCAAATTTCAACCTCTTAAGTCCAGCAATTTCGTTTGTGCATTTTGTCTGTCAGTCACTTAGTAATGATTGACAGACGGAATGCACCAACAAAATCAACTCAATAATGAAAGAGCTTTATAAATTAGATTTAAGCTTTATAGATATGCGAGAGCAAATTTTATATTAAAAAAAAAATAAAAAAAAACTAACAAAATAATATTTAAAAAATAAGTCCTTTCTATTTGTAAAAAACAACTAATTAGAAACAGTTTTACTTTATAAAACAGAATAACTGAAATTCTCATGTCTGATAATTACATTTTTATTTACCACTTTGTTACCAAAGTTTCTTTCTCATCACGAAATTTCTTTGTAATAAAACGAAAAGTATACAAAATTAGGAGGACTTTAAAAAAAATTACATGGTTTTGGTTGAACACAAACTGCCTTTGGCCAAAGAGCAGGTTTTTAAAGGCCAATCTAGTTTCTACAGTGTTTTGCTTCAGAATATTATTGTTAAGTTAGCCTAATGTATTCTTTATGAAAAGCTTTAAAAAAAGATGACTAAAAATAAACAGAATTTAAGTTAATTTTATAAAAGTGTGATTTCCCTTTTTTTTTTCAAGAAAATACTTTATTGTCTTTTTGGTTGGTCTCTTATATGAGTAGTTGGTAGATTTTAATTGTTCAACTAGAAGTTACGGCTACAAACTCCACTTGATTTTATTTGAAATCGAGACAATTTTAAACTTTTCATTTATTTCAAAAATACATTGCAAAGTAATATACAGTTTTATTAGAATCAAATTGTAACCCGCATATAGCAGGGTAGGCTAAGGGAACCTAGTGTTACGATACTTCGTTGGTGGCTCAACACTAGGCTGAACCTTCTCTGGTATACGGCAACGTATTTCTTGTCCTTTTTCATACTTATAGTGTTATATTTTTTATAAAGTGTAGTTTCCTATTTATTTACTTGGCGTTTATCCAGAGCCACGATAGTATATATTAGTCTAAATTTTTTTTTTATATTTTTAAATAAAAATTATGCTTTTTATCTTACTGGCCGATTTTCCAAGCAATTTGGGTGCGCTTCAACTTTTCTTGGTTGCTTAATTAGCGCTTTAATATCTAGGTCTGAATATTTAAGATGTTTTTGGTACCGCAATGGCACTGGTAGGCGGTTTGTTGTAATGGAGATTACTGGTTCAAATTTCGCTCTCACTATATATTTTAAAAAAAAAATCAGTTTTATGTTTTTTCGTAACGTATGATGAGATCACACGTTTTCATAAAACACCTGTAATGATTCGTCTTTTGACTTATAAAGAAATATTTACTCGAAAATGTATTATTTCATAAATCTATGATGTGACGCTGTAAACGCGAATGGTTTTGCGTTCGAGGAAATGAAATATTTATTTAAATTTATATTTCCATTTCTTCGCCTGGTGTTGACGAAAAGCGCGGCGCTTATTTCCACCGTTTAGCATGCAATGCCTCCAGAATTCAATGAAGAGTTGGGAACGAAGTGTCTTAACACTAGGTTCCCTAGGATTTTTCATTGATAAATTAATCAAATCAGTAGATATTATTCATTTTAATCAATGTTGGATTTCCGAGTAACGTAAAGCCGCATTATTTTCCGTATATTTTTTTCTACAGAGTGAAATTTAAACTTGTGAAAACCTACAAAAAATCCAATAGAAAAGCTATTGAAACTGAAATTTGAATTTGTTAATATAAAAAATATACAACTAAGAAAGCTGCAAGAGTATTTTATAAGACAAATGGCTTGCTCGGAAAGTAGAATGGTGGCAGATCACGAATACCTACTGTAATGGTTTTACAATTAAATGATTTATTTGAATTAGAGTTAGGATCGTAGTTGGTTCGAATATAAATTGAGGAAATATACAAATAGAACTCCTCTGTTACTAACTAAGGAGCCGTAACTACTTGCAGGAGAACACTGAAATTTTGCATGTATGTACACAGGTTATTTGGGAAGTGCAGAGGATCCCTAAGGGAGGATAAAGCGTGAAGTTCTGCCACTCGTCTTTAAATAAAAGAGAAGGAAGTAACTTACAATGTATGATATTTTTTTTAAGTAGTATGATATTTTTTTTTATAGCGTAATATAAAAGATTGAACATGGAACTCAAGTAGATTCAGTAGTGATCCCACTGTACCATAAGAGCGTTAAATTCTTAAAATATATGTCAGTTTAAAGTTTTAATAGAAGATATAATTTCTCATTCGAAATAGCACAAAGATGTATTAATCATGGAGACAAGATAAATGGTAATGTTTGATATTGTACTTGGACAGAACTAATATTGTCTTATATATTACATATAC
>JAATLQ010037594.1:7424-58374 GCA_013421005.1 Heliconius erato x Heliconius himera | reverse complement strand
ATACGTCTTCTAAATAAGTATGCCATCAAATGTGCCAGTAATATGCCATCAAAAACATCCTGTAAAGTTGTGAGATCCGTGTAATACCAAGTCGGTTAATCTATGTAGTCTCTACTTAAAGGACCTTCTTTCTGTCTTAAGGTATTACATAAGTTATTATCATGCCAATATTAAAAATATTTTACGTTTTAAACAAATAGATCGACTTGGACATCGCATGAAAACACAACCTATCGAAAGACATAATAGACATCATATTCGGAAGGACTCACCAGAGGGTGAGGAATTGGCTGTTGCTGGCCCGTCGTGCTGTGTAGTGTGATACATACTAATAATCAAATCATGCGATGAACTAAATGATAAAAAACAATCAAAATATCACCTTAGCTTAAACTGTTAAGAACGGTGGACAATTTTTAGTGAGAAAAATAAAAAAATCATAGAAAATTTACGCAGTCTTGGCACTGTGTTACACTTTAGACTGTAATTATGATAGTTTTGAATTTGGCAAGGGCCGGAAAGTAAACAAACGAAATTGCGGGCGGTCACTAGTTGGTTAATAAATTACTTTTCGGATTCCAATTCGAAAAAATCGAATAAGCACGAATCGGGTACACTCATTGAGAGTTCCGTACAAAAATTGGAGGTCTCGAGTTTTTTCTTAAATTCATGCTTAGCTTAGCCAGAGCCTTTTACCTGATACTTGAACCGGATCATTACCACCCCCGGCATTTAAAACCGGCGTGAAGTAGTGGCTTTATGCCACTGCGTTTCGCATCAGGTAATGCCGGGCTCCGGAGCCCAAACCACCTTACAGGCAGGCAACGCACCTGCAGCTCCTCTGGTGTTGCACGGGGTCGTGGGCGGCGGTGATCACTTACCATCAGGTGACCCGAACGCTCGTTTGCCTTGTCTTTTTCAAAAAAAAAAAAAAAACTAGTAGCTTCAAATTTTGTCCCCCTTTCTTAAGGCTATTATTTTTTTGGATTTAACCACAAATGTATAATGTATATATTGTTTTCGGAGTTTTTTCTGAACTAGTACTACCTGTTGTAGATGCTAGTTGTCAAATTTCATAATTCAAAGTCACTCTATTCTTTCTCAGTTTCATGATTACCGAAGAGTTAAATTCTCTTTCACACAATGTGGCACTTAAATATAGAGCTCAATACGGCTATGCTGGTAAGAACCAGAACGCAGGAATGTACTTAATTTAAACATAGTATTTATACCCCTTTGTCGAAATCGAACCCACAACTGTATAACAACACAACACAAGATATCAAATAGTTATACATATGTATTTAAGTATATCATAGTATTTTAAGTATAGGATATGTATTTAGCTAATTAATGATTTATCATAAGAAATAATTTCTATTTTATATTAAATTATAGCTAACCAAAGAAAATATAATCTAAACATTACATTCTAAAGAAAATTCAATCGAATAAATTAAATTTGTTCTATGCTTCAATTTATAACATTTCTTTTCAATCAACTTGAAAAAATATATTTCAAATACAAAATATTTTTCTTGAAGTATTTGTAGCACGAGCGCGACCGGCGAAAGAAAAAAAGGACACGAGAGCTAGTGATGAGTATCTCGTGTCTATTTATAGATAACTTGAACTATAACTATATTGAATTACACACGAACGTATGTACATACATAACGAGAGTAAATACATAAGAAATATATATATATATATATATATATATATATATATATATATATATATATATATATATATATATATATATATATATATATATATATATATATATATATATATATATATATATATATATATATATATATATATATATATATATATATATATATATATATATATATATATATCAATTCTTCAATCAATTAATAACATATGATAGTTTTATCTCATTTTTTTTGTTGTTGTTTTGTAACTCTACTTTTTGGTAATGATAAAGATTTTGTGGGTTCGACCCCACTCGAGGAGATGAAATATTTACTTTAATTTATATTTACATTTCTTCGCTCTGGTCTCGAGGCATAGCGCGGCGTTGAGTTCCGGCGCCACTCAACACGCAGTGCCTGCAGAATTCGGTAGAAATGTCGTGTGGGGTGGTGGTGTTAGGTGTGGGTAACGGAGTATCTTAACACGAGGTTCCCTCTGCCTACCCTGCTGTGTGTGGGATACAGCGTGAAGCTGACAAAAAAAAACAAAAAAAAACACAAGCACATGTCAATTACATGCACAACTAACTTGCATAGAACATTTGTTACCCCGTATCTTGTTCTATAAGTGAGTACAGTCGGCGCGAGCGGCCGGGCGTGAAATTTACTAACTGTTACCAAACAAACTCGCTTCGGGCTGTCAGTGCCTCGTTCAGACTAACTTAAGTAACTATTGAACATGTATTATATCCGTAAAACGTGTTCCGCTTGTACCCACTCATATACAGGGTGTAGTGGAAATTTATATGATAGAGACATTTCTTTACAATTTGATATTTTTAACTTTTGTTAAGTAAATTGAAATTGTTCGAGAAAGGAAGATGACATATTGAGTAAATGTATAAAAATATTATAATATAAATATGCAGATTTTTTGAATTTTAAAGGTCAATGTTGTTTCTATACTACAAAAATAAAAATGGACCTTATTAAATTACTGTTGTATGTCTGTTTGTATGTCGGTCCGTCTGTCAAGATTATTTTTCCCTAGATTGCGTAAAAGTGTCAAGCTGAAATAAGTATCAAATATTGATGGCTCAATGTCACGTCGAGAGTTGAAACCAACTTGTTAAGATATTATAAATAATAAAAAAAATTACAGTCCCTTGGAGCAGCAAAGGGCAAGGGTTCTCGAAATTGAAAAACAAAAGTACTCGACCAAATAGGAATCAAACCTTAATCTATAATATGCATTCAGTTTAGAAATATCTAAGCTGCGCCAAGATGTTCTCAATATATTGTAAGGTGAAAATATTTTTGAAGCTCTATTTAAGCTTAATTATAATTCAGCTTCATGCTGCATCCCGCACACAGTGAAGGCAGTGGGGACCTAGTGTTAAAACACTCCAATCCATCCAATCCTTTCTCAACCGAATTCTGGAGGCGTTACGTGTTGAGTTGCGATTCTCAGCCCTGTGCTTTACCTTAATTCCAAAATCGAAAAATACATTCAAATAAATATGTAATTACCTCAGGTGGGGATCGAATCTACAACCAGACACTTTTACAGTCAACACACTTATGCCCTTGCACCACGACTGGCCTCAAAAGTAGATACTTCCCTTTTTAAATGAATCTGGGAGTCGGAACATGTATACGAATATGTTTGCTAAATTCCACACATGAATAAGAAAGTTGTCACGTTGTAGTTTATTTGCTTGCCTCGTCTGTATTTGCTCGTGAACTTTGTCAGCGATGGGGAACTATCTGTTTATGCAGAGGGAAGTACTCGGGGATTTCCTTTTTTCCTATATACATATGCATTTTAAATATAGAAAAGTGTGGCCTTTTTAACCGAGTTCTGTAAAAGGAGGTTCTGAATTCGACTTCAAAATAAAAAAATATATATTATATATATTATTTTTGTTTAACTAAATAGTATAGGTTTCACTTTATGTTAAGTTAATTTATTTTTTAGTGTTCGAAGTCGATATTTTTTTGTTAAAAAAATATTTATTTGTTGTCCATTGCTATTATAATTTAATTTTGTAAAATTAATACGTGGGAAAATTGGAATTTTATTGCATATTTTTTTTTCTATAATAGATTGTAAATTACCACGCGCGTAAAGAAAAATATTCCATTTTCTTATTGAAAAAAATATACCGTTATATAATTTTCCTATTTTAAAATAAGGCTTGTTAATGAGATACGATTTATTTTAATCATACAGGCTTTTCGTTAAAGATAAACAGATTTATTTTTACTTTTCAAGTAAATATTTCAAAAAAGAATTCTAAAAACTACTAAAAAGAGCTGCGAAAACCCGCAAAACTCTAAGTACTAAACTGCAAGTAAACAACATTTTAAGTTAAAGAGGGTTGCAACGTGTGTATCTTCTTTACCAAACTTTAGTTGGCTGCATCAAAAAACTTTACAACGACAAAGTTTATTCAGCTGTTTTGTGCCTGATTAACACAAATTATTCTGAATTTGGTAGTGGTATCTCGCTTTTTTGCAAAATATCTTTTTTTTTAATTTATTTTTAAGAAGTTCTTTTGTCTATTAGTACAAAATATTATATATGATTGATTGAGTCTTCAGGAAAATATAATAGCCATTTTTTTAGCTTTACACTGTATCCCGCACGTAGTAGCCTACTATGTAGGCAGAGGGAATTAAGTCATCTAATTCTGGACGCGTGTAGAGTTGCAGAACTCAACGCCGCCGTTAAATAGTCGTTTTCATTGTATAAAATATCACAATTATAATATGCAAATTACAAGTCATGTATACGATGAAACAAAGAAATAAATATCTAAAATAAGCTTTCGTAATTTTTCTTTGCGAAAAGGAAAACTAGAAGGATAAGAAAAGGAAAACTAAGAGATAGACGCGTACATATGCTAAAAAGCTACACACAGTACTTACTTTTCTAAGGACATCCCTAGGATATTATTCAAAGCTCGGTGGAATTCTTTGTGAATGTTGCTATAAAGGTCTTATTTATACGCTTACCTCAGATTAAAATTGCGATAGCAGCAAAAACACGAGAAAGTAGAAAAAAGAGTGAGAAAACTTAATAACAAATTTATTTGTATCTTTTAAAATATATCATATTACAAATATCACATTTCCTTTTCAATCCAAAGCTGCGGCTAGTCAAGAGTAAAAAAAACTTTCCAGAACAAAAGAAAGTTTATTAGATATTCGTATATTACAGGAGTACTGAGTGTCGCAAGTGTGACTGTAAACGCGACTGGTTGTGGGTTCGATCCCCACTCGAGAAAATGTAGTATTTATTTAAATTTATATATTCATTTCTTCGCTCTGGTTCCGAGGCAAAGCGCGGCGTTGAGTTCCACTACTCAACACGCAATGCCTCCAAAATTCGGCGGAAAGTGGGGAACGCAGTGTAATTTCTTTCTGCCTACCCTGCTGTGTGCGGGATACAGCTTGAAGCTGACTTTTGTTATTTTTGTAATTTTGTATATGTATATCATTAATTCATTTAATATATACTGACCGCTGTGGCTTAAATTGAATAAATCATTCGTTCATTACATTCATATTAAAATCAAAAAAGATTGATAACTAGTACCAATCTTTTTTTATTTGTCTAAATATTTTTTAGGTCTAAATATATTCATTGTAAAAATATACTTTCTTACTGTATACCTACCAAATAAATTCGAGACTTCAAAATTATAAAATCTATTTTCATTATTTTAGATTTTTGATTTTAACAAAATCAAAGTACAAACCGTACTTTTAGGTAATATTGTTTTTTACTTTTTAGTTCGTTGTTTGAAGTCGGTTTCGTTTTTGTTAAAAAATAATTTATTTTATGATTTTAAGTGATGGGTAGACCTTAAAAAGATGCTTTTTAAACGAGTAGGTAGTGGTTGTACTATATAAAATTTCAATCTTAATCAGGTATTATTTTTGTGCAAATTAAATAAAAAATATTCAGGCGAATAGGCAATCTCTCTCTTTTTTGCCGTCGGTTGAAATTGAGAACATCTTCTTACTTGAAGTTGGTTGAAAAGAAATGCAACGATGAGGAATCTCACTTCTAACACAAATTTTAACAATGTTTTTCCTTGTACAGTACAATTATATTTTTTGCCAAAAAAAAACAAACTTGATCAATTTCAACCGGACACCATATCAGAACCAAACCAAACTATCCTTGAAGTGTATCCTTTCAAATAAAAATACTAATATCATAATTATCGGAATCGATTAGCGTGATATTGAGATATCGTCCATTTGTCGCGCACATACTTAATGCAAATACAAGACTTCTGTGATTTTCTCATAGATACCATTGTCAGAAATGGACCAATGAAAGGGACCACATGGGAAGCACTAGCTTTCAAATAAAATAATTGACATTTTTTTTTTAATAAAAAACACACTTTTCGTCATTTAATTTTGAAGTCCCTGAGATCTAAGTGACCGCTCATGTCTATTTATTACATATTTTTCTTTTTTTTTTTTTAAATAACAATATCATATTTTTGTTAATGTTCTTATTGTTTAAATTAAGTATTTTATCGATTATTTTTATATATAATTTTAGTGTATGCTTACTTTAGTTTCTTAAAAATTTTAAAAATACTATTGTATATTGTATTGTATATGCTTATCGTTCTTTTCTGTCTCTTCTGTCGATTTTCTTTTTCTGTTTAAATTGTTAATGTACGCTGTGTTGGTGATTAAAATAAATATAAAAAATAAATTAAAATAATAAAATAGGTTCACCCAGTCAAAAGTTCTGAGGTAAGAAACATAAAAAAATACAGTCGAATTGATAATATCCTTTTCTTACAGAAGTCAGTTAAGAAGTTTTTGTCTGTCAATTCCAAACAGAAGACCTCATCTTCAATATAGACATTAGATTCAACAATCTTGAAGTCTGTTGGTTGAGACTATCTCTAGGAAAATGATTATATCAAGATAAATAGATTTTTTTTATCAGCTTCACGCTGTATCCCGCACACAGCAGGGTAGGCAGAGGGAACCTAGTGTTAACACTCCTGTTCCCCACTTTCTGCCGAATTCTGGAGGCATTGCGTGTTGAGTGGCAGAGCTCAACGCCAAATATAAGTAAATATTTCATCTCCTCGAGTGGGGATCGAACCCACAAGCAGTCGGTTTTACAGTCACACCTTGTGCCGCTGCGCCACGACCGGCCTCAGATAAATAGATACTTGTAAGGAATTGTTTAACTTATGGAAGAATGTTTTAGCGGTAGGTTCTGTTATCCAAAATGCGATGTAAATTTTAAAAAAGACGACTATAATATAATTATGGTGGCAAAATTAAGTATAGATATGTTGTGATTGTGTCAACTTTTAAATACCAAATTGCAATTTAGTAGAAAATCGAATCTTTTTAAGTTTTTATTGTTTTTTAATAAATAAGCTTACCGCTGTGTCCCGCATATATCGGGTTAGGCAAAGGGAACCTAGTGTTAAGACACTCCATTCCCCATTTACCGTCGAATTCTGAGCCGTAGTTAGTGGCGGAACTCAACGCTGCATTTGCCGCGTTATAGTCACGCTCTTATGCCCCCTGCAGCACGACGGCCTCGTGAGTGACGGTTTCATTTTTATTCTAAATTTTTAGTAAGTAAAAATAAAAAAAAATACCGACATACAACCATCATATTATTTTCATCTTAACAATCGACAATGACTTTAATCCAGTTATTTATGGAAATAATTAAAAATTGCATACTACAGCACAGATATTCTCGTATTATATAATGTACTTAGAATCACTACGTAAGCTCATTCTAAATTAAGCTGCTACTATTTTAGTACGCATTATATGGAAGCCAATATTGGTTCGTGTATCTATAAATTTATTTATATTTTGAAGCCGCGTCGTGGCTCAATGGCACAAGCGTGTAACTGTAAATGCGACTGTTCTGGGTCGATGCCCAGTCAAGAGAATTAATGATGAATTTTAATTTCCTTTCTCTGGTAATCAGGCAAAGCGTGGCGTTGACTTCCGCCGTTCAAAACGCAATGCCTCTAAAATTCGGCGGATATTGGGGTACGGAGTGTTTTAACACTGAGTTCCGTCTGCCTGCCTCTGCTTGCTTTATGCGGGATACAGCGTGAAGCATTTTTTTTTATTTTATTATATGAGAAATATAAAAAA
This sequence comes from Heliconius erato x Heliconius himera, assembly GCA_013421005.1. Lineage (NCBI taxonomy): Eukaryota > Metazoa > Arthropoda > Insecta > Lepidoptera > Nymphalidae > Heliconius > Heliconius erato x Heliconius himera. The sequence continues at coordinate 50,539 of JAATLQ010037594.1, read as the reverse complement.
AATATGCAATAAATGTTCAATAGATTGCTCTCTATTCACTATTCCACACTAATTTCACATACAATTATTAAAAAAACAACAAAAAGAATTTTAATACGAGAATTTCAATTTATATCACACATTAAAATTTTCAACCTTTTGTTTAGCATTCTATAGGAACGAGGGGCTCAAAAAGTGTTCAGACCCTACTAGTAAATGTTCACTGGATCAAACGAGCACATCAAAGCATCCCTCCGCACTGCATCCCAAGTCTAGCTTTAGGGCAATCTTGGTCCCTACTTATGAACTATATGCAAAATCAATGTAAGGCATAAAAAATACGCTGACAACAGACAGACGAGATGAGTATGACTAAAATGTATAATGGCGTGATTGCTTCCTCTAGGGCCTGGAGGCGTGTTTTTTATAGTTATTTTCAGATTATTTGCCTTGTTTTCTGCTTTTAATCCCACCCTTACTGATCTTTTGCTGGATTATTTATATATATTTGTATATTGCTATATCATTTCCTGCTATATAAATCTTGATTTTAGTAATGTGGAATATACATATATATATTGTTTTGTGTTTTCGTAAAAACAGAAGAAAATTTGTATTATATCACAAAATATATTTTTTTAAGGCCATCGTAGGTCAGGTGTAGGTGTATAGCAACAGAGAGTAAATGCGAAGTCTCTTCTCTTCTGAAATCAGGATGCTTTTTATATTTCAATAGCCAATACTAAAAATATACGAGACTAATCCAGTTAAAGAGTTTCATTTATAATTAATTAAATTAGTTATGTGTTTTAGGCTTTCGATAATAAATATAAATAATAAGAAAATCATTTTAGAAATATGTTTTCCCTGTTACTTCTAATATAACCAGAGGATATTACAAGAACCGCCACAGATGCTGGCATGACGTCAGGAAAAGTATGAAATTTAATAATATTTCCGCTACATATTTCACAAGGATATTAACGTATGTCAGAACCAGCCTGTTGCATCCGATCTTAATGATTCGTAAAAGTTAAACGGCAAGCTAACGTCTCAAACTGACTTTATAGTATAAAATGAATTAAATTTTTGACGTAATATTCTATTATAAATGATAAAAATAAATAAAATCAGCTTCACGCTGCATCCCGCACACAGCAGGGTAGACAGATGGAACCTAATGATAAGACACTGCGTTCCCCACTTTCTGCCGAATTTTGAAGGTATTGCGTGTTGAATGGCAGAACTCTCCGCCGCGCTTTCGCTACCAGAGTTAATAAATGGAAATATAAATTTAAGTAAATATTTCATCTCCTCGAGTGGGGATCGAACCCACAACTAGTCGGTTTTACAATCACACTTTGTGCCTCTACGCTACGAGTGGCCTAAATGATCTTGACATAAATTTATTTTAACAAAACTGTAATAGTTGTGCCGGAATATTTACGGGGAGTAATATTTTAATCTTTTGTATAGAAATAAAAAGGAAAAGTGGATTTAGTTATTAGTCTTGTCCACTTACCCTGTTGCGTGAGGCACACACATTGACAATCTTATGTTATAATAAGCTATTATTTTGTTTTTCCCTATTTTAACCACATAATTATAACATGTGGGGAAAAAAACAATTATTATTTAAAATAAAAAAAAATCAGGCTCTATCCCACACAGGAAACCTAGTGTTAAGACACTCCGTTCCTCAATTTCCGCCGAACTTTTAGAGGCATTGTTGAGTAAAGAGTAACAATTATTATTGAAGTAATTTTAAATACAAACAAAAATAAAATGAGAATTGAACTCAGAACAATCTTATGTACCTGACAGCTTCAATGCCTTAGTTCTCAAAGTAAAATAATCTAAACATTTTTTTCTAAATTTCGTAAGCAAAGTTCGTGAGAAAAGAGGCTTAGATAATGCTGTATACAAATATAATGTTCTATAAAATTAGATTTCGTGATGGCTTCGCTGACGTTAGATTAGTTAGATCCTGTTCTTGGTAACGACTAAAGTTACTTAAAGTTCTTATAAGCTTTAAAAATTTAAGTCAATTTTAGTTCAAGTTGGAGAGTTATTTATATGACACGTCTGTGTTATTTCATTTACTAAGAAATAGACACTAATTTATGAAAATTAGATCAGACAACGCTTGACTGTAAACGCGAAGATTGTGGGTTCGATTCCCACTTAAAGGGGAAGGGAATAAATAATTTTAACTATTTCGCCTTGATAAAGCGTGGCGTTGAGTTTCAACACTCAACGGGAAACGTGAAAACGGAGTGTGTGAGTTTAACATTTGATTCTCTCTGCCAGAGTTTACTCTATTCGGGATACATAGTGGGATATAAAAACATGGAGGTTCTAGAAGAGTCGATTTTTCACGTTAAGAATACTAATACGTAATATCTACTACTAATACTTAATCTATACTTACAAAAACAGAGTTTAAGGGTGATTTTTAAGAATATAAAAAATATAAATGTATATCAAAGTATGTAGGAAGCAGTTAGAAACTTTATCCAAAGATAATGTTATACATACATATAAGGGTGTATGCTTCTTATTCCAATATTATATAATGTGAAACTAGATAAGTATAATAGAAGGCCGTGGTGGGGCAGGGGCACAAGGATGTCATTATAACGTGACAGTTGTGGGTTCGATTCTGCCCGTTGAGTCCCGCCACTTAACACGCAAACCCTCGAAAATAATTCTGCGGAAATTGGGGAACGGAGTGACTTAACGCTAGGTTCCCTCTGCGGGATACGGCGTAAAGCAAATTTTATAATAGTAATATGCCAGGTTTCCAGATTGCAACCACATTAGCATTCCGTACGCATAAAGATAGTACAGGGAACAAACGATATTACTCCTGTGACTCGTACTTGTGTTTGTACGAAGTTTGAATTATATATGCTCTTAAGTAGATATTATGGTTGTGGTAGTGAAATTGCACTAGTTTAAGAATAAATTTACGTAAATTATGTATGTATACAGTTAAATTATGTAGGTAGTTGAGTTTTTCAACACTGTCGTGTCGTGCTGTCGTGGCGCAGGTGTACAAGGGTGTGACTGTATAAGACGGTTGTGGGTTCGATTTTCAATCGGGGGAATGAATTATTATTTATTATTATTTTACTCTGGCAACAATGTAAAAAGCCCGGTTTTAGCTCCGCCACTCAACACGCAATGCCTCGAAAAATTCGGTGGAAAGATAGGTACGTTGACGGGAGTGTCTTAACACTAGGTTCCCTGTGCCTACCCTGCTGTATGATGGTACAGTGTGGAGCTGATTTGATTTTTGCATATAATTATATATGCGAAGACAAGAAAGTATAAATCTAAAGTTACAGCCTATTACGGTTTTATTATCAGGAAAGGACTAAGAAGAGGAGTTTTTCTTTCATAAATGTTTCGTTTCAATTGAAATTGCGTTTGTAATTACTCAACTGATTAAAAAATAAATTTGTCACGTTAAAATGAAAAAAAAATGTTTTACTGGTGTGCTTTTGTAACAATATAACCCCTTTATGTATCTTCAGTAAAATAAATAGCTATCAAAATTAAATGGTACTTTACTTATTTTAGAAAACATTTTAAATTTTAACGTAGCGGGACTCGAACTCGCGCCTGGAAACGACCAGGTAAATGGTAATTTATTTTTTTTATATTACGTTAATATTTTTTTTAATCAAAATAATTTACATAAAAATTCATAGGAATGTGAAATACATTTCTGTCAAAAAAGTACTTAATTAAAAAAAATATGAGTACGTAAGTATATTAGGGTGAGAGTAAATACGTAACACGAAAGTAATTATGGCAGTAAGGTCGCAAAGTTAATTAATTTATCTCCTTTATTCTCGTCACGTTTAGGTTTCTTTAATTTTCGCTCTCTCATAAAATGCCTCATTATTTTGTATGCACAGGCCGTAATACAAGAAATATTATTCTTTTATCATTTATAAATTTATTTATGTATTATAACGAGACAGGCAGGCAGTCATACGCGACGGATTTTCGGTTCGATTCTCACTCAAGGCAATGAAATATTTAATAGTAGCTTTCTTCATATGAAATTGGCATTTTGTCGTACTGGCCCACTTTAATCATAAATTTCATCTCTTTTGTTAGGAATTTTAAATTCAAATTTATACAGCTATTTAGTTTTTTTATCATTTTGTTTTCTGTCACTTATACTTAACATTTACGTACGACATTACTTAACCGGCACAATAATAAAGGGGTTTTTAAATCGAATCATTCATTACCCGTGACGAAAAGTCAATTCTCTACCTTAACCCAAAAAAAGTTACTTGTAAGCGATTGGTGCTGATTGTAAGGGACTAGTGCCGGTGTCGTTCATTGCAGTTTTCTCAGATCTGGCCGAACGATTACTGCAGACATCTATTGACAGCATTTGCAAACCATGATGGAAAACCTTGCTGCTAAACATCCGAAGCTGTTCTATCGCCCTACGCTACTTCTGCTTCATGACAACCCTTGATTCATGACAATGCTTCAAGACCACACACAGCTAATAAAATTAGAAAAGCTTCCATTGGAATTTCTAAAACATCTACCACATATATTTTTTACTCTCTGGACTTTGCTCCAACAGATTACCATTTTTTTCTGCTATGCGTCGAATACAACGTGGAGGTACAAAAAATATTAAAATAAATAGCCATTATGATAATGTTTTTCTATTACTTTTATTATTTTCATGATGATGAAATGTTAATCTAGTTCATAAAACGATCTTAACGAGTTTCTGGATTATAATTATGTTTAAAAGCGTATTTAAGGTCATAGATTTGTAATTATTCTTTATTTTATGACTCAATAAGTACATCCATTAGTTTGACAAAATTACTTTACAATTTTAATATAGTTTGAAAGATTACGACGGCGGGCTTTTAGCCTTGGTGCCAGAGCGAAGAAATCAAAATATTAATAAGTAATAATTTATTGCCCGAGTGGTAGTTGTACCCCTGCGACACAAGAGCCTCAATAAAAAACAAAAAACGATAAAAGAAAAAAAAAACATATTTTAATACCCTTTAACGTGACAAATTTATATTTTAATCAATAGGGTTTTCACAAATGCAACTTCAATTGAAACGAAACATTTATGAAAGAAAAACGCCTCTACTTAGTCCTTTTCTGGCAATAAAAGCGTATTAGGCTGTAACTTTAGTGTAATATTTCTCGGTACTTTATTGTCTTCGCATAATTATATACATAATTTAAGTAAATTTATTCTTAAAGTAATGCAATTCCACAACTACAGCCATATCTACTTAAGAGCATATATAATTTAAACTTCGTACAAACACAAGCACGAGTCACAGGAGTAATATTGTTTGTTCCCTGTACTATCTTTATGCGTACGGAATGCTAATGCGGTTGCAAACTGGGGACAAAACCTGGCATATTATTTTATATGCTAGGTCACATTATTATACATATTACTATTATAAAAATCAGCTTCACGCTGTATCCCGCACACAGCAAGGGAGGCTAAGGGAACTTAGTGTTAAGATAGAACATATTGTGTCTTTTTCAAGTCATTTTATACATATATGTTTATATAAACATACAAAATTGCATGAAATATAAAGAATATTTATATAAACATAGAAAATAAATAATAAATGTAAAAATTGAGCGGCGTTGAGTTTTGCGACTTAACACGCAATGCCTCCAGAATTCGGCAGAAAATGAGAAACGGAGTGTCTTACATTCGGTTCCCTCTGCCTACCCTGCTGTGTGCGGGATACAGCGTGAAGCTGATTAAATATAAAAATCATATTTATACCATGTGTACATATGGTTTCGCAGTTATTAATAAAACTATATAACGAAAATTTACAGCTTGAGTAAATATAAGCTTACACAAAACGATTAAATAAAAGCCTCAATCAAGTTTTTATAATAAATAAAGTAAAATCTTAATTACAAAATAAAAAAAAATATGAAGCATCTCTAGAAAAATAATTAAAATTGAGTAAACCATTAACATTTTGTATAGTCGATTCATTTTAATGTGTTCTCAAAGAGATCAAAGGGAGGACGTCAAATGTACACAAATGAATGCAATTTCAAATGTTTGCAGTTTAATGTAAAGAGTTTTGTCGTTTCAATAGCTCTATCTAATAGATTTTGTTTCTTAAATATTGTTTGTGGAACTTATTTATTTTTTTTACTTTTCCAAATACATAAAGAGGCCAGGCGATGCAGTAAAACCGACTGGTTGTGGGTTCGATCCCCACTCGAGGAGATGAAATATTTACTTAAATTTATATTTCCATTTCTTCGCTCTGGTGTCGAGGTTAAACGCGGCGTTGAGTTCTGCCACTCAACACGCAAAGCCTCCAGAATTCGGCAAAAAGTGGGGAACGGAGTCTCTTAACACTAGGTTCCCTCTGCCTACCCTGCTGTGTCCGGGATACAATGTGAAGCTGATTTATTTTTAATTTTATTTTCAAATACATATATTATTAGTGATTAGACTACTATTAATTTTCTTTACTTTTGTAATATTAACCACAACAAGTTTCAATGATTATTTTGTATATTTAATTATTTATAAGGCCAGTCAAGTATGTTGAGGCCAGTCGTGGCACAGGGGCACAAGCGTGTGGCAGTAAACGCGACAGGTTGTCGGTGCGATCCCCCCACTCGAGAAAATAGAAATATTCAATATTTTCATTTCTTCGCACTTATACTAAGGAAAATCGCGACGTTAAGCTCTGCGATGCCTCCACGTAACTTCCTAACTTTATAATGTAGAAAACTAAAAGAATATAAACCAACGAAGCTTGAGCATTTACGAGGCCATGAAATACAGCTATTATCATAAAGGCGACATTTTCGTCATTCAGTACGCTATTAGATAGCGACGGGGGAACCGACGTCCTTACCCCCGCGAGCATATACTGAACGTATACGTAGGTATACTTCCCTCTCGTGTGTATACGTAGGTATACTTCCCTCTCGTGTGTAGAGACAAAATAAAACGCAGAAAGTCACAAGCACGTTGTTGTGCTCCGGCATAAATGTACCCTTAACGCTGACAGCTCTGACTGCTGGAATACTCTATTTCACATTATTAGAATTTTCATAATTTCAGTTAAAATTATGCTCTTTTGGATGGTTCTCAAGACTGATTGTTAGTCTTAAGTTTTAAAGATCACAATGTGTTCATTGAATAAATGTTTTTATTTGGTTATGTATTGTTAGGTTTAAAATATATATATAAGAAAGCGGTATTTTGTCATTATAAAATCTTTTTATAATTAAGTAATAAATAATTTTTATTACTTTAAATCATTTTGTCTTTACAAATCGAAGTTATAGAAATTAATAATACCCACAAAAATATTGTGTTTTATGTTAAGACATTTCAAGTTTAATGCTTAAATCTGAATAAATTGGTAAAATTTAAGACGTTATTCGTCACTAAAGACGAATATTCGTTATTATTATATATTTGAGGCCAGTAGTGGCGCAAAAGCACAAGGTTGTTTGTAAACGCAACAGGTTGTGGGTTCGATCCTCAGTCGATCAAATGAAATATTTAATATTTTCATTTCTTTGCTCTGGCGTTGGGACAAAGCGTGAGGTTGAGTTCCGCTGAATTGAAGATATATGCTTGTTGGGTGGCGAAAAATGAGAAACAGAGTTTCTTAATACTAGGTTATAGCATTTTGTATATTAACAAAAGAGAAAATACATACATATTTTGTTTATAAATAACACAAATTCCTTTATGCTAAAACTTAACGCCGTAAATGGTAAAACTCTATTATAAAGAAACTTCAATGGGATTTGTTGCATAACTCAAACTTAAGGAGAAATGTTCGTGTGTACAAGTACGTGATCACTTTGTCTTCAGATTGTCGAAATTATAACAACAATCTTAGAATTCAAATATCTTAAAATTGGTGTTTAAATTACAACATTTTTATAATAATATCTTAAACTTAGTTTCAAAATACAACTTACAAGTATAAGAAAGCGAGGCCAGTAGTGGCGCAGTGGCACGAGGTGTGACTGTAAAAACGACTGGTTGTGGGTTCGATCCCCACTCGAGGAGAAGAAATATTTACTTAAATTTATATTTCTATTTCTTCGCTCTGCCGTCGAGGTTAAGCGCGGTTGAGTTCTGCCACTCAACACGCAATGCTTCCAGAACTCGGCAGAAAGTGGGGAACGGAGTGTCTTAACACTAGGTTCCCTCTGCCTACCCAGCTGAGTGCGGGATACAGCATGAAGCTTGATTGATGGATGGATGCGATGATTTGATTTGATTTTGAAGTATAAGAAAATTAGAAAAAATAATGCAACAATAGATTGGAAATGTTATTTATATTAATAATCTAATAAAAGATAAGCGTCCTGTGATATATTGGAAACAGTACATTAATCACGACAATCTATCCGCCTACACTGTAGGAGACAACAACAACAATATATTTTGTATTACATATAATACATATAATATAAAGATATTCCTTCCAATTTTCTTTTAAGAATGAGAGGAAACTATAGGTACATATTTATATATAAAGTATTTCTACGCTCTGGTGTCGAGGCAAAGCGCGGCGTTGAGTTCTGCCACTCAACACACAATGCCTCCAATATTCGGCAGAAAGTGGGGAACGGAGTGTCTTAACACTAGGTTCCCTCTGCTTACCCTGCTCTGTGCGGGATACAGCGTGAAGCTGTATTTCTACCCATATATTTTTCGGAGTAATGTTGATAACAGATACACTCGTTTTGATAATTGTTAGAATTTCGTGCACTCTCTATTTTATGTCTTAAGTGAGCTGTTAATGTAATTTTTAATAATTCTATTTCTACAAGATTTTTCTTATAATCGTTTTAATATGCGTACCGTATAAACTATTTAAATTTTATACTTATACTAAATTATATAAATTGTCAGCAAACATCGAAAATAATAGAAAATATTTCAAACGACGAAGCCCTAATTGAAAATAACGTAAAGTATCCAAATAAAACACATATTTTAAGTCAATTTTTTTTCAGCTTCACGCTGTATCCCGCCCACATCATGATAGGCAGAGGGAAGTGTAAAGACACTCCGTTCCCCAATTTCCGCCAATTTTTGGGGGCATTGCTTGTTGGTTGGCGGAACTCAACGCCGCGCTTAACCTCGACACCAGAGCGAAGAAATGAAAATATAAACACAAAATTAATTTTTGAAATCTCACAAGGCATCATAATTATCGTAACAATACCGTAACGAAATAAATTATATTCATTAAACACACTCCAAGGATATATATTTCAAAGTTTCACGTTACATCTTAAGAGATAAAATAAGATCTTCATTCTGCAGTTTTAAAGTAACAAGAGAAAGATTTTTACTGGAACGCCAACGTGTATCAAGTCTTGAGGAGCTCGGGTTACGGTAACCGATACCCGATACGTTTTAAAACTTGTTTGCGAGTTGGTGCTAACACTAAAATTGAATTACCGTCCGTTCCGAAGTTATTTACTGGAGATAATGTAAATAGAATATAGAGTTAGTTATGGAACTTGGAAATTTCATAAGTTTTTTTAAATATTAGTTTGCCATTATTTATTTTTCTTCACGCTACACTTCACGCTGTATCCCGCAAGTAGCGGGTTAGGCAGAAGGAGTTTTGTGTTAAGACATTCCGCTCCCCACTTTCCGCCGAATTCTGGAGGTATTATGTATTGAGTGGTGGAACTCAACGCCGTGCTTTGCCTTGTAATTTGTAATTTTATCATCTCATTTTTGGTAGACTTGTGCCATTACATAAAATTCGTCCGAAATTACTTAATATTTTGGACTTAATAAGCTAAAACATAGCAGAAAATAAAAATACCATACAAATAAAACACCAAATGATTATAGAATAAACCGTCCTCATCCCTCTCATGATAATAAAACGTGCTATCTAGACAGTGCACGAAATAATCAGTTAAGGTGGAGGAATCTTGGGAAAACGCTACGTGATCTGGAAACTGACGCTTTTTCCTTATTTTCCTTTTCCTGGAAAACTAAAGTAGTTTATCTTTGTCAATAGTGTAAGCTTAATCTTACATGGTGCTCATTTAATTGCAAATGGTTAAAACAGACGCCAGTTGCAAACGAAAAATTGATATAAAAAGAAAGCTATAGAAATTTTGATGATTATATTAACGTTGTAAAATTTAGTAGACAAACACATAAGTGTACAGCTAAATATAATTGTATTAATATAAATTCCGCCACTCAATCCAGCCTCCAAAATTTGGCGGAAAGTAGGGAACGGAGTGTCTTAACACTAGGTTCCCTCTGCCTACCCTGCCGTGTGAGGGGTACAGCGTAAAGCTGATTTAATTTAATATGAACTATAGATTTTCGCTGAATTCAGTTTTTATTATTATATATTGGCAAATTTCCCTTAAAACTTAGTGTTTATTTTATTTCAGTCGGTTCATAAATGGAAATATAAAGAAATGTGTGTGACAATATTACTACAAAATAAGTGTTTTAAATTGGCTGAAAATTTAGCTATCAATGTATGAATATTGTTTTTAAAATGATAATGTTATTACATCACGAAAGTAATGCAATCAAGAGAATAAATAATTGAGTAGTACAAGCTGGTCGTTAGTATTTGATAATTTCATCTCCTTTCACTAGTACAGACAAAACGCGGCGTTGTGTTTCGCTCAACACTCAATGCTTCCGGATTTCGGCGGAACGTGGGGACAGAAAGTGTTTTAATGGGAAAGGAGTGTCTTAACACTGGGTTCCCTCTGCCTTCCCTACTACCTGCATAATAGCGATAATAATCTAAAATAACATAATAATAATAAAAAACAAATATTAAATAGTTATTTATTATTAGTACACTATAGAGAAAATCAATCAAAATTATAATTTTGAACCGTGCTAATTCACAAAGTAACTTAGATATTTCGTATCACGTACTTGCCGCCTTGTAAATAACATGGTCTCACATTTAACATTTTGACGGGCAATTTGGCACCGGCACACGTGCACGCCGACCACTGAAAAATGACTCCACAGATATTAAACATTTCCCCCCTGGACCCCGGTTTTCGTGGAGTCCGGGGGAGGGGGGCAGGTCATATTATGATTGCCATCCCCGAAGCTTCTGGCGAAGAAAAATCTCTTTTCGTTCTAATATTTTATTTTTTTCATATTATACATAATGATATAATTCAATCGACAAAAAAGTTTCGTATCGTGTGGTTTTTCTTATGTATGGGGCCGTGAATTAAATTCGTCGTAGGGGAGAGGGGGGCACATTCGAACGATTTTTAAACTTTGTGTCATATCTAAAAATTCTACAGTTTTTAACTTCTTTACTATTTCACAATGCTTCGTCCAACTATTGTGCCACATAATCGTAGCATCATATGTAGAAAAATATATAAGTTAAAGGTGCAATATCAACTTTAGTAGCAGTAGTCAAATGTGCAGTAGTCAAAAAGCTGCCCCCTTTCCGGGGTAGCTTTGAACATATATGGGGCAGTTTTGAACTATCATCGAATTCAATGAAATTAAAAGGCTTATCAAACTTTTAAGTAACTTTATTAATAAACTTAACATTAGAAACGATGGAGATCAAATATCAGTACCATGTTAACTTAAAAAAATAATAGGTATACCTAGTTTAATATTGCGATTGTACTGATACTAGTGTTAAATAACTTTAATATTATTAATAGACTTTAAAAAACGAACAAACCAAAAAGTAGCTTTGGCTTCCTAGAAGTAATTAACATTACATCACGTTTTTTTTTCTGAGAAAGAGGACAAGTGCTACGTTAGTTTTTCAAAAGTCTTACGTAGACTAGACTTGAAGCCAGTCATGGCGCACCGGCACGAGGCGTGACTGTAAAACCGACTGGTTGTGGGTTCGATCCCCACTCGAGGAGATGAAATATTTACTTAAATTTATATTTCCATTTCTTCGCTCTGGTGTCGAGGCTAAGCGCGGCGTTGAGTTCTGCCACTCAACACGGAATGTCTCCAGAATCTGGCAGAAAGTGGGGAACGGAGTGTCTTAACACAAGGTTCCCTCTGCCTACCCTGCTGTGTGCGGGATACAGCGTGAAGCTGATTAATTGATTAATTAATTCCCTCGATTGGGGATCGAAATCACAACCGTTGCGTTACAGTCCCACTCATGTGCCCATGGGCACGACGGCGTCTATAAACCTACATACCTACACATCTTGCACTAAACCACGAGGACCTGACGAATTGAAAAAATATTTTTTGAGCGCAATCCTAATACCGGATCCTGGGTGACAGTAGTGATTAATGTCCTCATCAGATCCGGGAGTATCGTCGTTTTGTAAATAAATGATATCAATCATTTTACACATAAATTTATGTGAATAACCATATCATGCGGCGGCACGCGTACCCATCGTGAGTTGGTTATATTTCATATTTTTTTTTTAGCTTCACGCTGTATCCTGCACACGGCAGGGTAGGCAGAGGGAACCTAATGTTAAGACACTCCGTTCCCCATCTTCTGCCGAATTCTGGAGGCATTGCGTGTTGAGTGGCAGAACTCAACGCCGCGCTTAACCTCGACACCAGAGCGAAGAAATGGAAATATAAATTTAAGTAAATATTTCATCTCCTCGAGTGGGGATCGAACCCACAACCAGTCGGTTTTCCAGTCACACCTCGTGCCGCTGCGCCACGACCGGCCTCAATTCGAGATCCGGATCTGGGTACCTATCATGAGTTGGTTATATTTCATATTCACACTATAATATAATAATTTTACGTATTTTATGTTAGGAGCGCCAAATTTTTATGAGAAATCATTAATCGGTTTATGAATTTTTTTTTATTATTTTTAGTAGGGTTAAGTTTGTGTGGAATAAAGCCAACTATTTTATTTTAAACAGGAATTGTGTTTATACTTTCTTTTTTTCAGCTTCATGATGTATCTGCATATAGCAGGGTAGGCAGAGGGGATGTAGTGTTAAAACATTACGTTCATCACTTTTCACTGAATTTTTGAAGTATCACGTGTCACAACCATCATGTTTACAGTCTCATGATTCTGCCACTAAATTATGAGGAAAAATCTTGTAAGTTACAAATAGTAGACAACTTGATATATGTTTCATTAATAATATAGTTATAAATAATCATTTATTATATATTTATAATATAATAATTATACAATAATTAAAGAGTTCCGCCACTCAACACGCAATGCCTCCAAAATTCGGCGAAAAGTGGGAAACAGAGTGTCTTAACACTAGGTTCCCTCTGCCTACCCTGCTGTGTACGGAATACAGCGTGAAGCTGATTTTTTTTTTAATTTCACATTATTGCATTTAAACTGCATTTAACTTTACAATATTATATTTTTAATTTAATTGCACGTAGAAATTTAACATTGATCACATAAAAAAGTTAATCCTAATCAAACTTTAATAATTATAATAGAATATTTGAAAAGTAATCATTGAACAGGAAATATCAGCTGAAAAGTTAAGATGCCCAGTTAAAAACTTTTATTAATAGGTTGAGTTAGATATTCTCATTAATTACTGGAAGAAGTCCCAATTTACTGTGATGAATACATCATTTTAGATTAAACCAAAATTTATTTTATTGACTGATTATTGTAGGTAGTGAAAAATTTTACTTATATTTAAAATCGGCTGTAAATAAAATACAGTATGTACATATTTTTACAAATAGAAGCCAGTCGTGGCGCTGTAGCACACGTGTGGGACGTTGAGTTCCGGCACTCAACACGCATTGCCTTCAGAATTAAGCGAAAAATGGAGACAGAGTATCTTAACACTATGTTCTCTCTTTCTCCTCTGCCTACCGTGCTGTATAGGAGATACAGCGTATAACTGATAAAAGTACAAAATTTTGTCAAATCGATAGAACAAACACTGTGTTTTCATTTAATTTTTAAATGAAACTACATTTACCTATTAATTTACACGTAAAAGCGAAGCGAAGCTTAGTTTTCTTTCAATAAGTCGTTGCAGTGCCGGGTGCACGTAGGGTTGTAGGGTTGTAATTAAGGCCGCCGCAGAGTTCATCAACGGTGGGTAGGCAGGGAGAACTCAATTCTAAAACTCGTGTCGTTAACCTTCGGGCTCAGGGAACCTCCTTTTTCTATTGTTCGAAGGTCTGCTGTTAGTTACTATTTTGTCGGTTGACACTTGGTTTTATGTTTTTTTTAAATATTGTAATGTAAATTTGTGTGTGTATAAACTATGAAATTGAAGAGAAAATAGCAAAGTTTATTTCTACGAAATTTTAAATAGTCGTCCAAAAATGTTATTTAACATAGTTTGAATTATATTTTTGGGTCATTTGGCACACGTGGTTGGTTACTATGAATACTCGGTATTGATATTAATATCATAAAATTGAATTTGTTTAGTTGGCTATTATATAACTAATAGACATTTTTTAGGGTTCCGTACTTTTTTAGGAAAAAAGGAACCCTTGTAAGATCACTTTGTTGTCCGTCTGTCTGTCTGTCTATCAAGAGCCTTATTTCAGGAATGCTTGGAGATATCGAGTTGAACTTCAAACCATATACCTAGATCTACGGCCCAATCAAATCAGCTTCACGCTGTATCCCGCACACATCAGGGTAGGCAGAGGGAACCTAGTGTTAAGACACTCCGTTCCCCACTTTCTACCGAATTCTGCAGGCATTGCGTGTTGAGTGGCAGAACTGAACGATCTACGGCCCAATAATTTCCTGAAAAGAAAACGTACTTCTACATTTACTTAAAAAAACATATGGCTGTTTATATAGCAAAAAACGCGTATTTCGACAGTATAAAGGTAATCAAAATTAATACGATACTTCCGGTTATTCTAAAATTATGAAATTTGGCAGCTAACATCTACAGGTAGTACAAGTTCAGGAAAAAATCTGAAAATAATACATTTGTAGTTAAATCTTAAAAAATAATAGCAAAATTACGCGTTGTATTTCGACATAGGTACTAGGTAGAGGGAGCATAGTGTTAAGACACTTTGCTCCCCACTTTCCGCCGAATTCTGTATATAGCACCCGAGACCACGCTTTGCCTCGACACCAGAGCCAATAATTGAAAGTATTTAATTTCCTCGACTGGGAATCAAACCTGTCGCGTTTTCAGTCACACCCCGCAATTATTCATTACACGCAAAAAGAAACATTACATAGAATTCCAATTTTTGCTATAAAAAATAGCAAACTAAAAAAAATAAATAATATCTAAAGCAATATTTAATGTAGAATAATAATAATTTATACTCGCAAGCTAATATAAGCAAATACGACGCGGTTGTAAAATGCACGACGTGTGCTTCTGTTATAACAATACAATCTGAATGAGACTTTTTTTTAATTTTTTTTATGTGGCTTGTAGACACTGATTGAATTAAAAAAAACACAAGTTTCTATTTAATTTGTAAAAAAATTAAAGTAGAAGTAGATGATAATAAATATTTTAAGTAATTACCAGTACCAAGTACAGTCGTGGCGCAAGTGCATAAACATGTGACTGTAAACGAGACAGGTTGTAGGTTCGATTCCTACTCGAGGGTTTGAAACGTTGAATATTTTCAATTTTCATTTTTCCGCTTAGGTAACAAAGCAAAGCTAGGGTAATCGGTGAAAAGTGGAGAACGCAGTGTTCCAACACTAGTTGCCGTCAGACTATCCTCTTAATATACAGCGTAAACTGAAGCGGAAAAAAAAACTAAATACAGATTTGAAAACATTTATATACATAACGTTTTTAATAATATCATTGGTTTACCTATTTAAAAAATATAAAAATAACACTGGCGCATTTTAAATATTACAGGAAAAAGTAAAAGTTTATTTTTAGAACATTTAATTTATCTTTTAATTATTATAGGCCAGTCGGAGCCATTCTCGAACCTTCCGACACTAAACTTTTCTCATCAGAGAAAAATATTCATTTCCTTTGGCTTTTACTACTTTTATTTTCCTATCTCAACGTTCTTACCTTATGATTTTCATAAGAAAATCGTTTTAAAAAAAATGAAGTTTATTAGCGAAGGTAATTTCTTTTAAGGTTATCTAAAAGGTTATAGTATTAATGGAACATCTTAAAAAAATCCACTTTACGCACACAGGATGGTAGGCAGAGGAACCCTACTGTTAAGGCAGTCCGTTCCCCGTTTCCACCGAATTCTTGAGGCATAGCGTTTTAAGTGGCGGAGCTCGTCTCGCTTTGCCTCGACACCAGAGCGAAGATATGAAAATGCAAATTTAAATAAATATTCCATTTCCTCGAGTGGGGATCGAACCCACAACTAGTCGCGCTTACAGTGACACTTGTACCCCTGCGCCACGACTGGCCTCAACTCAACTTTCCATAAATATAAAGCTATATTTTGTAGTTTAGAGCCATTATGCTCTATACTATCTGATCACGTAATTTTGAATTATAGCGGCTTTATGAGGCTTATTTTCATTATTCTCATATAATAGACTTTAATTACAAAATTAATGCGATTATTTTATGATACCTGGATGTTATCTTTGGTTAACAGCTTTACAGAGCTTTACAGGTATTCTATATATAATCCTTTACATTTAAAAAATTTAATAACGAAGAGAATATGTTTCAATAATGAACTGTATATATTGTAGTTACGTTTTACTTACATATATGTTAATACTATATTTAATTCTCTCCACGTACTATGATATGAAAAAAAATATGTATATCAGACAATCTTATTAATCCTTGATTTTTGCGATTATTACACATTTTCAATTAGACTTTCTAACAGGATATATCGCGTATATATCAGGATATATGCCAGTCGTGGCGCAGGGACACGAGCGTGTGACTGTAAGCGCAATAGGTTGTGAGTCCGATCCCTACTCGAGGAAATAAAATATTTTATATAATCAATTCTTCTTCTGCCACTCAATACACAATGACTCCAAAGGCAGAAATTGGGGAACGGGGTGTCGTAACACTAGGTTCCCTCTGCCTAACCTGTCGTGTGCATTCCACAGGGTGAAACTAAAAAAAAACTTTACCCTAGAAAAATCAATCAAATTTCATTTATTACGATCACAAATACACAAAAGTTCCATTCAATATACGTATATTATATAAAATTATTATATATGAAACCCATTTCCTAATCCATCTGAAACTTATACGGCCAGGTGCGAACTTCAAAAAGCAATTTTCAATTAAATTTTACTCCGCCATGACAGACGTTTCATTAACCCGGTTCCATTCCGCGGGAATTCCAAACCTTCATATGCCGGGATTAAAATGGCGGATATTCCGTAATAATAGTGCTAATAAATGTTAGCTATTGTTCTCGTGTGAAACGCAATTAGGTGTTTTGATTAAGTTCAGCATATATATATATATATATATATATATATATATGTAAGTTATATTATATAGTGTATATTATTATGAGGACGTCGTGGTTCAGGAGCACAAGGGTGTGTCTGTAACGCGACGGTTGTGGGTTCGATACCCATTCGAGGGAATTAATTATGATTTGTTAATATTTTCATTTCTTCGCTCTAGCACTAAAACAATAGCTCGGCGTTGTATTCCGCCACTCAGCAAGAATGCCTCGAGAAACTCGGCAGAAAGTGGGGAACGGAGTGTCGTAACACTAGGTTCCCTCTGCCTACGCTTCTGTATGCGGGATACAGTGTGAAGTTGAAAATTATTTTGCTAAGAAACTTGCTACTTTTTAACGTAGCGCAATTTGACTTCGCGCCTCTTGGAAACCATCTATAAGAATTTGGTCGTAGCTTGATGAGAACGTATAGCTTAGAGATCAGAGCGCTACGACGGCTTCCGAAAGGCGTGGGCTCAAATCCTTCTACGTTCAATTTATTATACGTCATTAAAAAAACTTATTTTATACGTTTCTAAATAATTCATATATTAAGAATGTATTCCAAAGACGTATTCCCAATTTTTATTTTTGAAAGAAAAACTTTTAGAAAGTGGAGCATCTATCCAATTGTGACATCTTTACCGATTACTAAATATTAATTTTCGTAAAAACATTTAAGATACATTATTTAGTCACAATATGTTCTTCTAAGTTACATAATTGAGATATTTTTTTGTATTTTATAATTTTTTGTCCTCATTTTAAGTAAAAATAAAATTTATATAAATCTAGAAACAAAGAAACAACAAAAGCTAAACTAAAGTTATTCTCTTGTGTTTAATAAGCTAGCGTAGGTCTTATTACACTGCGCCAGTCACCTTGAGACGTAAGGTCACACACATATCGTCTTCTAAATATTTTAAACTACAAACTTCATTTGAAACTTCATTTACTAAAGAATATCAAATGAAATAAGATAATTAGTAGGCCAAAATTTAAAGTTAATAACGTAATGGATTTGTGAAGGAAAAAAACACTACGAAAGTATTCTCACATCTTACTCATTCATTACATACAACTTACTAAAAATTACTTATTTTAAATATTCTATGTATTAAAGTAGAGGTCTTTTTCACGCTTCACGCTGTATCCCGCATATAATAGTATAAGCAGAGGGAACCTTGGAACCTAGTGATAAGACACTTCGTTATGGAACTCAGAGTCACGCTTACGTTAGTGCTCCTGCGCCAAGACCGTGCTCAAACTGCTGGGTATAATTGACAAACGCAATTTTTAAATAAAAAAATAAAAATAAAAGTAGATACTAGTGACAGGGAATTTAGTGTTAATACACCCCGCTTCCCGAATTTATCGCTGAATTCTGGAAACATTGCATGTTGAGCTACGGAACTCAACGCTGCGCTTTACCTTACCACCAGAGCGAAGAAATGTTTTGTTTTTAACTTGAATTTCAAGGATTTTCACAATCAATATCTGTCAAATAATATGGCAATATTTTTCATAAGACTAATCAGTACTAAATTATCTAGAAATGTTAAAAAATCAGAATTTACAATTTGAACGTGGCGGGACTCGAACCCGCGCCTCCTGCAAACCGACCGGGCACTCTGACTAAGCCATACGTTCTCATCAAGCTACGTCGAAATTTTTATACGCTTGTTACAACTTATTTAAGCCGTTAGTATCTCTGTAGTTAGATTTTTACAAATTTTCGTTACCCAAAGATAATTACTAAGAATTATCGATTGGCAAGAGAGAATACTATTTTTTACATATAGATTTTGTATTCAACATTCTTCGCGCCTACAATGATCTATGCATAGAGATGTATAGTACAATGTTTGTCGGATTCTCTCTTGCATATATAATGATGTTTGCACGTATAAAAGCGCATGGTAAATATCACACCGTATTGACGTTACAGCATATGGTAAATATCACAATTGGATAGTAAAATTCAGTTAAAATAACCTTGAATCAGTGACAATCGAGGCTATCGTGGCGCAGTGGCGTAAAAGCAAAGCTCTGTGTTGAGTTCCAGCATTCAATACGCAGTGACTGACTACAGAATACAGTGGAAAGTGTGAAAGCGTAGAATATTAACACTAGGTTTCCAATTTATTAACGCTATAATTAAAAAAAAATATTACATATTTATTTGCTTAACAGTATTTAAAACATTGTATTGTTCGTATTATTAAGAAAATATATTATTTTTTTCTTTATGCTTATTCAGTGAGCTGATATCACTGTGATACAATTTGGATAAATAAGATGAATGAATATGTTCAAGTTACACTATATTAAATAGAGCCTCGAGGCTTCGCCTGCATGATCCATCCAATTACTTATTTGCTAAGCTGAATAACTTTCGTGTTCTAATAATATTATTATTATATATTATTAGAACACGAAAATATAACACATAAATATTTGTTTCAGCTTTACGCTGTGGCACAATACGCAGAGGGAATCTGGGAATGAAAAATAATATACAGTATGGAAGTGTCAGCACCACTTTAAATGAAACCACAGTTTTAACTACTCTATAAAAGCCTAATACAATTAAAAAAAATCACAAAATTGAAAAAGTGATTTTATCAAACAAAATAAATAATAAAATTATTGTTGTAATATAAAACGCCATTTATCAAGAACGACGATCGATATTTTACCCTATATGCTAATCCCGTAAAAAGAGCGCTGACACTTCCACCCTGTATATTTCATATGCTCGAGTGGAAATCGAATCCAAAACCTGTCATGGTCGCAAGCTTGTACCCCTGCGCCACGACTACCGTCTATCTAGATTATAATAGTCTGATCCAATAATTATTAAACATAAATACCAATTTTCATAATATTTGTATTTAGTGTTATTCCTTTTTAATATTAAATATGTTGAAAATTCGCGCAATCATGAGCTAAGCTTGGCTTAATTACAGCTACGTCAGCGCTATGGACTTCCGGTTTAAATGTAATGTAACTTTGTGAGTTATTCAATTTGTTCATGACGTTTCTACTTCGTTAATATATGATTATATGTATACTCGTATAGTATGTGTGTTTGTATATACATGTATATATGTATATATGTAAATTTTGACTGGAAGTATGAAATTTGTGAGTTTGGCTCTTATTTAAAGGAATAGGAATGCTTGGTTTTTCAGTTTTACGCTGTATCTCGGTGTAGAAGGATAGACAGATCGAGCCTATTGATCATACACTCTACTCTCGACACCGTGATAGGTTGTGAGCTCGATTTCCACTCGAGGAAATGAAATATTTAATATTTTCATTTCGTCGTTCTGGTGTCGAGGCAAAAGCCCGGCATTGAGTTTTGCCACTAAACACGCAATGCCTCCAGAATTCAGGGGAAAACGGTTTACAGATCTTACATTTTTAACACTAGGTTCCCTCTACTTATCCTGCTGTATGCTGAATGTAGCATGAGGCTTAAAAAAAAATTTTAAAAAGTGATTACTCTCAGCGGATCCATCTCACAATAAACCATTCTAACTATGCTGTGAATACGTCTCAAATCAAACTCGTACATACATATATTAATCAAAAATGTAGACACATGTAGAGCACTCTCTTAACAAGATACCCTTAAGTTTAATTAATTTATTATGGACAGAAACCCTAATCGATTTTCATATCTTGATCTGACTCTATTTCTACTGTCTGCTAAATAACATGAGACCAGTCGTGACGCAGCGGCACGAAGTGTGACTGTAAAACCGACTGGTTGTGGGTTCGATCCCCATTTGAGGAGATGAAATATTTACTTAAATGTATATTTCCATTTCTTCGCTCTGGTGTCGAGGTTAAGCGCGGCGTTGAGTTCTGCCACTCAACACGCAATGTCTCCAGAATTTGGCAGAAAGTGGGGCACGGAGCGTTTTAACACTAGGTTCCCTCCGCCTACCCTGCTGTGTGCGGGATACAGCGTGAAGCTGATTTTTTTTTTATTCTACTGTTATATTAATTTTGCGGGAATATATATGAATTTTATATATTTAAATGTAATGTTAACAAAAGATTTGATCAACAAAAGATTCATATTGTTGAGAGAAAATAATTGGCGGAGATAAAACAAAAAATCTCCCAGTCGATATAAAGGCGTTAGGGGCCGTTCAAGTATTACGTAAGCACTGTAGGGGGGCGGGGGGGTCTTGGGTTTGCTTATTTTTGATGACATGGGGGTGGGGGGGTCTAGCTAGTAATTACGTAAGCAGAATTTTTTTCTTTATGGTTAAAATTTTTCAAATTCTCTTCTTAGTGGATTTCCAAACATAAATCTGTCCAAATTTCATGTTTCTACTATCAGCGGTTACGGCTGTGCGTGCGTCTTACCTCAGTGAATGGGACATGTCCTTTTATATATGTAGATACAAATAAAATATCAATAAAAAATACCTTAAAAAAAATGTATATGCCATTGTTTACGTAAGCATTGGGGGAGGGGGTAAGAGGATTGCTTATTTTTGATGACATAGGGGAGGAGGGGGTCAATAATTGCAAAAAAACTGCTTACGTAATACTTGAACGGCCCCTTACGGTCACATCGCTGGTTGTGTAAACGCTATAAAATTTTTATACTAAAGTACACGGGAAATGTATGACGAATAAAGGAATCACCCACGTCACCCAGTGATGTTTGTATTAAGGGCTGTGTCAATATGTAAGGTTCAAATACATATGGGTCATTGACGTTGTAGTATGTATGTATGTATGTACGTATGTATGTACGAGTAGGTCCCGTGGGAAAAAGTGCGACTTTAGTTGTTATAAGCGGGGGTTCTTTTGTTTGTTGAAGTGATTTTTATTTAAAAAAAAAATATTTAGAAGACGTATAAAGATTTGAACGTAACGGGACTCGAACCAGCGTCTCCTGGAAACTGAACTGGTCGGTTTCCAGGTGGCGCGGGTTCGAGTTCCGTTTTCTAAATAAGTATTTTTCTTTCTTAAGTGTGGAATAACACTTTAATGATGTTTAAAAAAAATCTAAAATTACTTTTTTATACGTTAAACAGATTTTATGTCAAAATTTTTTAAAGTTTTTCTGCCATTATTTTTTTATACTTTAATATAATTTATTTTTTTCGCTCTGGTTGAGTTCTGTCAATCGACATGTAACGCCTCCAGAATTTGGCGGAAAGTGGAGAACGTTAGTGTCTTAATGGGAGCGGAAGCGGGATAGCACTAGGTTCCCAGGATACTTCTCTCCACACTGCTATATATTGGATACAGCGTGAACCATAAAAAATCATATATAGAAGAAAGCTATCACACACGAACATTTAATATATCACGTACGTAGAGAACGCTTAAAGATTTATTTAAATAAAAAAGTACATGCTGTAGATTTAAGTGGACGTCGAATGCACTCCAAATCCCGTCCTCGCGGAGCGGGTCACGTCCACACTTTACTGATGTCCTGGGAATAGAGGAAATTTAGTTCGCTTAATATGTGAAATATGCATATGAATTTCATTTATTCATTTTACGTTAGAAGTTGGACAAGTTAGCCTTTGTATTGGTGGCTGTTTCGCGCCTGAGTGTGTGTCCATATGTTACATATTTAAATAAAATGAAAAATTAAATCAGCTTCACGCTGCATCCCGCACACAACAGGGTAGGCAGAGGGAACGTAGTGTTAAGACACTCGGTTCATCATTTTCAGCCGAATTCTGGAAGCATTGCGTGTTGAGTGGCAGAACTCAACTCCGCGCTTAGCTTCGACACCAGAGCGAATAAATGGAAATATAAATTTAAGTAAATATTTCATCTCCTAGAGTGGGGATCAAACCCACAACCAGTCGATTTTACTTCGTGCCGCTGCGCCACAACAGGCCTCATATGTATAAATATGTAATAAGGGCTAGTTATAGCGCAGGGGCGCAAGCGTGTGACTTTAAACGCGACAGGTAGTGAGTTCGAGTCCCAATCAAGGAAATGGAATATTTAATATTTTCATTTTCTACAATTTGGTGTCGAGGCAAAGCGCGGCGTTGAGTTCCTCCACCCAATATGCAATGCCTCCAGAATTGGGCTTAAAGTGAGGAGCACTCCCCGTGTTTTAACTCTAGGCTTCCTCTGCTTACCCTGCTATTTGAGTGATACAGTGTGAAGCTAAAAAATATATAAAAAAAAAAAAAACAATTTGTTCAGAGTTGAAATAAATAGTGTTGATAAGTTATAGTAAGTCGAAACAATATTAAAGATTAAATACTGTTCAAATTGATTTACTCTTAGTTTAGCAGAATACAAATGTAAATATTGTTTAAATTTCTTCGATTTGAAACTTCAATAGAAGAAATAAACTAATAGCAATTATCGTCAAACAGATTTGTTTTATTCTCTTTATTAATTCAATATAAACGATCTCAACTAGCTCTTATTTTCGAAAACAAAAGTAAATTAAACGTTGAGTATAAAATAAATATTATACTCTTACAACTTATTAAGTCTCCTAGTCCAACAAAAAGTGATTTATGAACAAAAGCAATAATAAAAGTGAACCGGCGTCGCCCTTTCGAGTTCTTTTATGTGAAAATGACGGCGGTAGTTACGTCTCGTTCCGCCAGACGGCAGCAGCATGAATGGTCCAGTGTTAACAGCCTCATAAGGGTGTAATATTATAATTTTTGAACGACGCAATGGCGTTAAAAATATATTTTTTTTTAGTTTCACGCTGTATCTCAAACGCAGTAGGGAAGGCAGAGGGAACCTTGTGTTAAGATACTTCGATCCCAATTTTTGGAGGCATTTCGTGTTGAATGGTAAAATGAAAATATTAAATATTTCCTTTACTTGAGTGGGAATCGAACTCACAACCTGTCGCATTTACAGCCTCACCCTTGTTTCCCTGCGCCATGACTGGCCTATTTAATGGTTTTATATTTTACATGTTTTACAAATTTTCAAAACTTTCAACCAATCGTGAATAAAAACGTTCATTTTCACATTAAGAAAAATATATGAATTTATGAAAATTTATGAAAAATATATATCACAGATAAATATAGCTATCACCGTGGAAATTTTCAGCACATTTTCAACACATTTTCAACACTCAACAATAAAAACGTAATCAAAATTGGCACACTTTATATTTAAGACTTGCGAAGCAGTTACTCACCTTTACGAGGGTAAAGTCGTTTTTAAACGAGTTAGTGAGCACGCAATCTCAAACCCAAGTGCCGGATTTATTTATGTGCTGGAAACACGATTATTCTTTAAATTTAAGACGATCGTAACTCTACTTACTTTATTACAGCGGTTATAGCTATTATATTTGGGAGGTTCATATTTTTTGGGGTTTGGCTATTTATTTCTCTTATACATGCTACTGAAGTAGACGTTTCTACAATTGAATCAGGAAATGTATTTTATGAGATGGAGCGATGTATGATATAAAAAAAAATCTGCTTCACGCTGTATCCCGCTGAATCACGTGTAGGCAGAGGCAATTTAGTGTGAAGATATTCCACTCCCCACTTTCGGATAATATTCTCGAGGCATTGCGTAAAGCATGGTAGATATAAGCCTACTAATATTATATTAATAAAATATTAATACAACTATTTGAAAAATAAATCTTAGGAATTCTATAACAAAAGTCGAGTATGCAATATAAAACATTTCATATATTAAAATTTTTATTTGTTGACGGTACACTTTATAGATATTGAGAAACGAAGACAAAACCTGCCACCTAGCCCAAATTGCATTACACTTACATTGTGTTTTCAGCTTTTATCACCACAACCAGCCTTACCTCGTTGAAATTCCCAAATGTCTCCAAAATTAGTCTCTCCAATATTAAATTTAGCGAATAGCCACGAACTTTCGGGACGATACAAAATTTTAATTTTATCGTTAGAGTTAATTTTATTCGGTAAAAGTTCTTGAAGGCCAAATATTTGTGAAAATAATTCAGAACTTTGCCGTTTGTTTTGGATGTTAGTGATCTAGTCTTAAATCCAATTAAAACTGCCTAAAGTCTAAACCTAAACAGTGTTGAGCTAGTTTTATTATTTTAAGCTTCACGCTGTTATCTCGCACATAATAGGGTAGGTAGAGGGAACCTAAGGAACCTAGTGATAAGGATAGTTTCGTTCGATACTTACCGCCGAATTCTAGAGCCATTGTAGCCAGGCCTCGTGAAGGCAGCGTAAAGAAAATAACAATGTTAAATATTTAAGTTCTTCGACCTCGACATTTTCCCACAACCAGCCGCGATTACAGTCGCAGGCTTTTGATCCTGCTCCACGATAGGCCTCAATAATACTTACTTTTCTTACATTGTAATTATAAGCAAAAAAACATATCTCATAAAATATATCTGAACATCAGAAAAAAAGCAAATCTACCCAATCGTAATTAACACAAAAAAATCTAAGCAATGCCTTTCTTGTAATATTTTATGTAGTAATTTATCTTAAAAATCAATACTAAAGAGATAAAGTACATAGCCTTGTTCACTTAAAAGTAAAAATTAACCTTTCTCATCCGAGCCAGAGAAGACAAAACGAAGAGAAGTATAATTGTTCTAGTCGTTTAGTAGAAATAAAGAAAAAAACTAATATTAATTCGGTGCACGGTACGAGCGCTGAGGCGTGAAATTCAATAAATGTTGTGCAGGAGACGGCGACGGAACAACTTGTTAGTGCCCTATTTGATTATATAAACTGGACGTTGCCACGTTTTAGGGTATTTCCCCGGGATAAAGTGGTCCTTACCGGTTAGTATTATTATTATTTTTTCTCTTTCATATCTCTCAGGTTAAAAAAAAACACCTTTGGAAGACTTTGGAACACGGGTCCAATATGAGGAGACCCCTTAGAGAGTGTATTTTTTGTGACATATTATAAGGAATCCATCTATGAGTTACAACAAGGTAACAGCATAGAGATGGTCATCGGATAATATAGGATTAGTGGAAAGTATGGAAAACTAAATAAAGAATATGGAATGGAGTTTAGATGGATTGGGAACTGGGCTATTGAAGGAGACTACCGACCATCCGCCTTTTCAAATATTTTTTTGGCGGACGGACACTCGCCTTGCACTAGATAGGACTATCAGCTTGGTCGACTAAGGGTGTAGAGAGATATGCACCGTTTTCTCCACCACGAGGAGCTCGTGAGCGAGTTTACGTGCTATTACGCAGATTGAGCACTTCCACCTATTCGAGCATATAGCTATTGTGCTCCACTCCGCCGGCCAATCAAGGCAAGCCAGAGGCAGGAGATAGATTACAATTCCCCTCTGGAGGACTCAGGTCCGTGGAATCACCACTCCCTATCAGTTCACCACAAGCTACCGTCGTTATTATTACTATATTTTTTTTAGGGAAAAGACAAGGCAAACTAACGTACGGGTAAGTGATCACCATCGCCCACGACCACTTGTAACACCAGAGGTGCTACAAATGCGTTGCCAGCCTTTGAGGTAGAGATAAACATGCCTTTTGAGAGTACCCAAGTCGCATCGACCTGGAAACACTGCCGCAGGTAGGGCATTCCACAGTTGCGAGGCGCGTTGAAGAAAGTTCCTACGAAACTTAAGATATTATCATACGGATATTAAGGCGGTGATTTTTTAATAAACGCACAAACTTTATTAAAAATCGCCCCCACAACGTTGTCGACGTCGTCATTATTAATTCTATCAAAAAAATGTCTACGTTGAAAATCATTGACCTAGTTCTGTGGAAGTAAAGCGAAAGCGGTCCTCCAGTTTTCTATACAATTGCACGTTTTGACTATTAAGCCATACAATATAGAGCAACTAGGCAGCGTTTTCAAACTATACCTACATTGTACTTTGAAATATTTACAGAGTTTTTCTAGTATTTTTTTTGTATTGGAACAAAAGCTAGACTGAGATTGCTGATAGAAATTTATTTCTGGACCAATATCTTGAGATCGGATGCTTATAATAAAATGAATATAAATTAATAATACTAAGTATCATCATAAATTTAGAAGAGCCTACAAAGTTGCCAGTAAGTAAAGTAAAATTGAGCCTATTTTAAATTATGTTATTCTATTTAGACGTGGACTAAGCAGAATAACATAATTTAAAATAGGCTTAATTTGCCTTACTTACTGAAAACGTGGACTTTGTAAGGCTGAAAATTTAAACCTAAAGAATTTATTTCTTACTTCACTTAAAGATACGAAGGATTCGCCTCACGAGACATTAGACTGAGGCGAGAAATTCAATAAATATTGTCCGACAGACGGTGACTTACGACTTGTTGAGTTACCTAATGGACTATAGCAGATAAATATAGTATAGGGTTGCTGGTGCATTTATAGGAAATTAAATAATTATTCTATACATTTAGTGACTTTTCTTTTTTTTTAGCTTCACGTATATAGCGTGGTAGGCAGCGAGTGACCTAGTGCTAAGACACTCCGCTCAACACTTTCCGCCGAATTCTAGTGGCAACGCGTGTTGTTTGTTATAACTCAACGCTGCGCTTTGCCTCGATACCAAAGCCAAGAAATAAAAAGATTAAGCATTTCATTTCCTCGAATGAGAATCGAACCCACAACCGTTTGTCACGTCATGTTTACGCTTGTGCGGTGTGTGTCACGACTGGCCTTTTCTTTTTAAGAGTTATTATATATAATATATTTTTATTCATACTTTAAACTATCGAATAAAATATTTAATTTAAATTAAAGAATTTAAATATAATCATAATCTTAGCCAATGTTTTTAGATATCTTAATCTTGCAGTCTTTAGGAGTTATAGCTATGCTCTAACATATAAACATTCTTAAAAATCTAAATAAATCAGCTTCACGCTGTATCCCGCACACAGCAGGGTAGGCAGAGGGAACCTAGTGTTAAGACACTCCGTTCCCCACTTTCTCCCGAATTCTAGATGCATTGCTTGTTAAGAGGCAGAACTCAACGCCGCGCTTTGCGCTCAACACCAGAGCGAAGAAATGGAAATATAAATTTAAGTAAATATTTCATCTCCTCGAGTAGGGATCGAACCTACAACCAGTCGGTTTTACAGTCACACTTATAAACATAAACATTCTTAATAAAACGTAAGCATAGAAACACATAACATAACGAAAATAAGACGAACAAAAGTAAGACACCTATAGCAAATGTAAATGAGGGTTCCCCAATTCCAACCCAAGTGATGAGGTAACGTATTTTTCGTACCAACACAGGTAGTGCGAGGTACTCTTTACGACTACGCCGCGAATATTCTGACATGGAAGGCTTTATCCTCCAAGATAAAGTTCTACAAAGGTACAAAGAAGGAAAAACGGCATGTTGTAATTACTTCTTCAGTGGATCAACATTTATTTAACTTTTGCTTAACTAAAATAATGCTTTATTACAGATTTCTGTAGGTACAAAGTATGTTGTAAAAATATTTTTTTAATTATATTAATAAGATACCGAGGCCAGTGGCAAAGGGGCGCAAAGTGTGACTGTAAAATCGACTGGTTGTGGGTTCGATCCCTACTCGATGAGATGAAATATTTATTTAAATTTATATTGCCATTTCTTCGCTCTGGTGTCGAGGCAAAGCGCGGCGTTGAGTTTTGCCACTCAACACGCAATACCTCCAAAATTCGACAGAAAGTGGGAAACGGAGTGTCTTAACAGTAGGTTCCATCTGCCTACCCTGCTGTATGCGGGATACAGCGTGAAGCTGTATATTATTAAAGTATTTATGGTACAATTAACATTTAACTTAAACTTCTTCAAAGCTAGAAGATATTTTTAGCGTCACACAGGCAATGGTTTTTTATACAAACAATTATGTAAATTAATTAATTATTTTCTAATATATGAAAGTAAATAAAGAAGCTTTATCAGAAACGTCATTTTTAATTTTTTTATTAATTTATATATTTTCTTAACTTCAAGCTGTTCCTGTGCAGGGTTGGCAGAGGGGATTCGGAAACCTAGTGTTAAGACACTCTGAAGTGAGAATCAAACCCAAAATCTATCGCGCTTACAGCTACACGCCTGTGCCCTTGCGCCACGACTGGCTCCTTATTAGAATTTACAAAAAAATAATAATAAACATTAAAAAAACACATTTTCACAAAATACAACTTATTTTATGCTTCAATGTTCTCAAATTCACCTCTAAAACATCTCGCCTGTGGTAAATGCACAAGTACCTAAGAGCAAACCCTACTTCCATTTAAACAAAGCCCCGTAAGCCACCCCTTGTAGTGAATAAGATGTCGAAATAATATGTAAGCTTTATCACATTTAAATGCCAGGCCCGTACATTTATTTGTTAGAAGATTCAACCAAAACTTAATACATATTAAATGTATAAACTTTGGTGATCGAAGATAAACTTTCTTAATGTTTCTTAATGTTTTTAGGTAAAGATTTGTGATGAGAATATGAAATTTCTTTGATTATTTTACTGTGGTTTTCTACTTTTTTTATGTACTGAAGTTGATAAAGCACTAAAATACTTGTTATTTTGCAATTTTTGAAATGATAAATGATATAAGTAAGGTAAGCAATTTCATAAGAAGATATAAAAAATCAAATCAAATCAGCTTCACGCTGTATCCCGCACACTGCAGTGTAGGCAGAGGGAACCTAGTGTTAAGACACTCCGTTCCCCACTTTCTGTCGAATTCTGGAGGCATTGCGTGTTGCGTGGCAGAACTCAACGCCGTGCTTGTCGTCGACACCAGAGCGAAGAAATGAAAATATTTATTAAAGTAAATATTTCATCTCCTCGAGTGGGGATCGAACCCACAACCAGTCGATTTTACAGTCACTTTTTGTGCCATTGCGTCACGACTGGACACGACTTAAGAAGATATATATATACTATATCGAGATAGTGGCTCAGGGGTGCAAGTGTGTGATTGTAAGCCCCACGGTTGTGAGTTTCATTCACAATTGAACATTTCCTCACTTTGGTAACGAATTAAAATGCGGCGTTTAGTTGCACAACTCAACACGCAAAATTCGACGGAAATATCTCAATGAGATCGGATTGTCACAAGATAAGTTCCCAGGTTCCCTCTGGCTACCCTGCTTTGTGGATCCCACGTGAAGCTAAGCAAATGGTACATATATTTAACGTGTAACGTTCAGTTAAACTTTCAACTACAAAATACTTCTTTTAAGTAAAATTTATAGTTTTACAATGTCAAAATCGTTGAAGTAAATCGAAGTACACGCGACATCTTAGTTCTTACTGGTACATCGAGATTTTAAAATGGAGCGTGCATTTTTATTTCCAATATTTTTTAAAAAATATATATATTTTATCGTGAAAAATGTATCAGGAACTTTTACAGAAAAACG
This sequence comes from Heliconius erato x Heliconius himera, assembly GCA_013421005.1. Lineage (NCBI taxonomy): Eukaryota > Metazoa > Arthropoda > Insecta > Lepidoptera > Nymphalidae > Heliconius > Heliconius erato x Heliconius himera. The sequence goes on along the minus strand of JAATLQ010037594.1, from coordinate 19,779 downwards.
AAACTTTCTAGTACAACTATTGGCTTAATAATATTGCCTAAAGATTTTTTTTAAATTAGTAATCCAAATCTATACAAAACAGAATATTAATTAAGGTTATTCCTTTTTCTCATATATTAAAGTTTTGTATATACTTATTATGTATTAGTAGAAATTATAAAATAAATATTAGTCTAATAAAACTTCTGATCATAACACAAAAAATTCTATTATGTATGTTTATCTAAATGGTAAGAATTCAGTAAGTATGTTTATAATATTTTACTTAAAATCAGAGAGTCCAGTCACTACGTATATACACAGTAATGCTTACATACATAAAAACCTGTTAATTTTTTTAGGTAAATTTGTACTTTCTTAAGCTTTGCTTTCTTCACGTGAATTATATTTAATAATCAAATTTTACCCCAGCTTTTATTCTCATAGAACCATCATCTTTTTGCCTTATTCATTTAAAAAAGTGACTCCATCCTCTCGTCGTATAAATTTACTTAAATTGCGAACCTAATAAAATTTGCCGGTAGGTACCTAAATTTAAAACTGCTGACGCGGCCGTAGCGGACAAGTGCGTACATCTACATCGTGGCACCCCTTTGACTAAAGTTCCACTTTTATAGGGTTCTGTTATGCGATAAAATTATCTTTTAATTTTTTTTATTTGTAGATAAAATATTTTTGTTAAATATTTAATTAAATTTTATTTAAAAGATTTTTTTTAAATATATATATTTGTTATCACCTAAAGAAATTTCATATAACATGTGCAAATTTAGCATTAACAAACATAAGAAATGTTTACTATCAAAAAACCCTGTTAAAAATTATGTGATCTGTATCGTACTTCAATATATCTTTAAATTTTTAAGCTTAACGCTGTATCCCGAATTCTCGAGGCGTTGCGTGTTGGCTGACGGAGCTTAATGCCGCGTTTCGATTCGTTTCCAGAACGAAGAAAAAAAATTAAATATATCATTCCTCCGAGAGGAAATCGACCCCACAACCGCCATGTTTGCAGTTGCACGCTTGTCCCCCAGCGTCTTGACGGCCTCGCTTTAATAGATTTCAATAGATTTTTTATGTAACATTTTCAATGAATATTAATCCATCATCCATTTAAACGTGACAAAACATAATATAAATATTGAAAAATAATAGAATCACCAATATACATTATAATAAATTTTACTAGATTGCATTTCTCCCCTAGAAACTTGAACATTCTTAAACCTTTTTAAAGCATCGAAATTATCCTGAAGATGATTAGCATTGGTGATGTAAGAACCCTAGTCGTTAAGAGTGGGCGTGCTTTATCGCTACCATCATCAGGTATCGCCGAATATATCTCATTCAAGGATTATTAAAAATATTTTATGTATAAGTACAGAAAAAGTAAAAGGAAAGATCTTGAAATATTATAAAAAATATGTAAAGAAACTGTAATATATAATTATGTTTTAAATTACTTTTTATTTAATATAACTTCACTATTTATGACGCCATGATAAAACAAGATTGTACATTTAATTTTTATTCTCTAAATTAAAATTAAAATACAATTATAAGTGACAATAAGCCATTATTTGCTTTCCAAGTGATTATATTGAGTAAAATACCTAAATATGTTCAATTATAATAAAATAGTCGCGAGGCAAGTCATGGCGCAGGGGCACAAACGTGTGTATGTAAACGCGACAGGTTGTGGGTTCGATTCCCACTCCAAGAAATAAAATTTTTAATATTTTCCTTTCTGGTGTCGAGGCTATAGCGCGGCGTTGAGTTCTGCCACTCAATACACAATGCCTCTAGAATTTATTCGGTTTCCTCTGCCTACCTTGTACATGCGGAATACAGAGTGAAACTGAAAAAAAAAGTGCTTTACACGATTTTCAAATAATATCTAAATAATTTTGATAAATAAAAAAATAAATTTAAAAAATAATTACTTAAGTAGTTTTTTAAAAATCTTGCATCGTTACAACAAAAATAGTATCAATGTCACATAAAGCTACTCATTGCGAGACTTAGACCCTCCCACTCCAAAATCTTCCAGACACGCGCCACTCTAAGCTTTGTTTTGGTTTTCATTTCAAGAGGCGTGTGGTGAATCATTAATAGCTTGTGTAGACCAAAATATAAATATAACTAGTAAGTGATGCTATGAAAATAAGTAAAAAAATATAAAAATAAAAGAAAATAATGTTAAATATAAGTAATTTCTTTTTTTAGTTATATTTCGAGCGTATTAAGCATTAATTGGTCTCATATTAAATTATCTGAAAGCAAATAATGCTTAAATTCGCCATTTGGTGCACGGGTACAAAGTCCGACTGTAAGCTCGACAGGTTGTGGGTTCGATTCCCACTTGAGAAAATGAAATACTTAATATTATCATTTATTCGCGCGGTTTCGAGGCAAAGCACGACGATGAGTTCTCAAAACGTAACACTTTCAGAATTCAGCAGAAAATAGGGAACAGAGTGTCTCAAAACTAGATTCCCTCTGCTTACACTGCTGTGTGCGCGATACAGCGTGACGCTAAAAATAAAAAAAACAAAAAAATCACTCTAACTTGAAGGTACTTTATAATTTGAAATCCGTCACAACAAAATTAAAACACAAATTAAACACAATCTGCATCAATTATATCATTGTTAGTCACTGAAAACAGTAATTATTGGGTTTTGCTCCAATAATTGCTACCAACACCAGCAACAGAGGCGCGTCGATGGCCCTCGTGACGTCGATCGGACTCCACAGACTATCGGGGGAAATGCAACAATGGCGGCAATACGTAATTAAAAATGGCTGCCGATCTAACAAAGACTTGATGCTTTCCAGCCTACAGAATATTGTATTTTTTTTTTGTACTAGCATAAATGTGTAGTTAGATCTTTGTTTGTTTTATGAATCTTATCAGATTCTTGATTTGGTGGGCAAGGGAACCTGGGAACATAGTGTTAAGGCACTCCGTTTCCATTATGACACGTCCATTCCTCATTTTCCGTCTACTTATGTGCCTCCAGAATTCTATGTTGATTGGCGGATCTCAACGTCGCACTGTGCCTCGATACCAGAGCGAAGAAATGAAAATATATAATATTTTAAATTTTCAAGTGAGAACGAAGCGTTTACTGTCATATAGCTTCTATCCCTGTGTGTGCGGGATACAGCGTGAAGCTGTTAGTAAACAATTTTGAGTCTCCACGACTCCACGTGCCTACATATTGGTAAAATAATTTTATTAGATACTAGCGGCCCCAATGCGGCTACGCCCGCTTAAAATATACAAATGTTTATTTAAGTGTTAAGAAAAAACTGACCAACTGACTGACTCGCACACCGAGAGTTATGTACCAATTTCAAAATTGTGACTGGGAAATACCTTATAGGTTTTGATGATGCGGCGAATAAAGTTAACAAACTTAAGTTTGCGGGCTTATAATTTTATTATAACCTTACTTTAGGTTTTGAAAAGTAATTTAAAATATTTTTTCAATGAAAGTACGTAAGTAAAATAAATACTTACAAGATTTTTTTTATAATTATTTATATTAATAATAATACAACAAAATATTATACGTAAAACGTGTAGATTTCACTGTTATAATGCTATTCGCACGTACCGACTATATAAGTAAAGAGCTCAAGGTAGTTATTATTTTCACCTCAAATGAGATACGTGCGAGAAACTTCTATATAGCTTAACTTTATTAAATACATAAACACATTTAATATAGATGTAATAAAAAAATATATAATAATAACTTTATATTATTAATAATAATAACTTTATTGAATGTCACAAAAATTTTACATAGGCTAAACAAATTAAAACTATTTTTTTTTATTTTTCATATTTGTTAGTTCAATATCACTACAGATACTTGGTTGGTGGCCTTTTTTATCGTATTATTATATCTAATTTCCTTATCATTTATATTAATTACATTATTGTTTATATATACTAACTAATTAATAATAATTATAAGAAAATATTATTTTAACTTACATTATCTATTTTACGTTACTTTTTATTTTGTTTTTATATTTTTAAAAATCGAATGATTATAAAAAGATTTTCTCTGCATCCAGACTAGTTTATTGTATTCCGCTATACAGCACCAAACCCTACAAGATTTTTTTTTATAATTAACCTGTTAAAAGTAATAAATTAGGCTTTAGCGTGACTTGACCTCTTACTATATTATACGATTGTGCCTGAGTGTGTGTGAGAGAATATGTGATTTGATTTATATTTATTTTGTGTATTTATAATATAGAAAGACTAGTTAAATAGATATTTTTTTCAAAAAAATAAATATAAAACCCTTGCTATCGTGAAATTACAAATTATAAATGTTTCTAAAGAAAATATTATGTAATAACGAGAAGAATACTAACAACGCGGACCATTTGATTTCGCTTGGGAGTCTGCGTCGCGTTGCTCATACTACGGTCTAATTTATAGTAAACTTTTATTTGTATTTTTAATTCAAAAATTATATTTATCCTTGCTTGTGTCTTATATATTGTAAAATACAATTACGCAATTTAAATAATTTGGTGTGGATTTTTTTTTTTGCTTCATACAGCATGTATTCCTAGTGTTAAGACATTTGGTTCCCCATTTTCCGCCAAATTCTGGTGGCATTGCGTGTTGAGTCATGGAACTTAACGCATTTTGGCTCAACACCAGAAAAAGAAATGTAAAAATTAAATATTTAATTTCCACCACTGTACCACTGCGCCACTACTTAACTGGCCGCCAGTATTTTGGAAATGTAAAAAAAAACAACCTTTATAAGGTTAAGAACGGAGTGAACGGTCTTGAAATGAGGTTCTCTCTGTTATCTATAGTATGTGGAATAAAGCTCGAGAACAAAGTATAAGCAGTACCGTTTGTACGAAGATATTTCTTATTTTCTTTTATTTAAAGTTCTAGTTCAATTTGAGTGGAGGCAGTAGTAGCGCAGAGGACAAGTGTGTGACTGTAAAAGCAGCGGTTTGTACGTTCGATCCCCGCTCAAGGATATGAAATATTTATTTAAATTTATATTTTCATTTCTTCGCTCTGGTGTTAAGGCAAAGCGCGGAGTTGAGTTCCGCCACTCAACACGCAATACCTCCAAAATTCGACAGAAATTGGGAACGGAGTGTCTTAACACTAGGTTCCCTTTGCGTACCCTCTTAGAGTAACTAAGTTTCAGAGATAGAAGCAGATCAATTGTTTGAAATATACTCACTGAGACACGTTAAGGTATACTTAATTAGGATTATAATATGAAAATAAATTATTCAAATGAATACGCCTATAGGTGGCATATTTTAAGGTTCTTAGCGGAGTTTCATAAAGCATATATTTACATTTTATATATATTTACAGAAGTGAAATTTTAATAAAGTTTTTTATTTTTATTTTTAGTGTATAGGGGAGAGGGGGGCACATTCGAACGATTTTTAAACTTTGTGTCATATCTAAAAATTCTACAGTTTTTAACTTCTTTACTATTTCACAATGTTTAGTCCAACTATTGTGCCACAAAATCGTAGCATCATATGTATAAAAATAGATAAGTTAAAGGTGCAATATCAACTTTAGTAGCAGTAGTCAAATGTTCAAAGCCCCCTTCCGGGGTAGCTTTGAACATATATGGGGCAGTTTTGAATTATCATTGAATTCAATGAAATTAAAAGGCTTTTTAGTAATTTTATCAATAAACTTAACATTAGAAACGAGGGAGATCAAATATCAGTACCATGTTAACTTAAAAAAAATTATATACCTAGTTTAATATTGCGATTGTACTAGTACTAGTGTTAAATAACTTTAATATTATTAATAGACTTTAAAAAATTAAAAAAAAACAAAAAAAGTAGCTTTGGCTTCGTAGAAGTAATTAACATTATGGGATCAATCATAGAATAAATCTAATATTATGAAAATAAAACAAAAAAAAAATTAGCTTCACGCTGTATCCCGCACACAGCAGGGTAGGCAGAGGGAACCTAGTGTTAAGACACTCCGTTCTCCACTTTCTGCCGGATTCTGAAGGCATTGCGTGTTGAGTGGCAGAACTCAATGCCGCCCTTAACCTCGACACCAGTGCGAAGAAATGGAAATATACATTTAAGTAAATATTTCATCTCCTCGAGTGGGGATCGAACCCACAACCAGTCGGTTTTTGCAGTCACACCTCGTGCCGCTGCGCCACGACCGGCCTCAAAAATATAAACATATCATGTTAGAAGTTTAGAACAAATAAAACAAAATATTTTTTAAATAAACAGCTTACTACTCGAATTTGAACTTAGAAAAATTAAATTTAAAGGAAAACATGGATGTAGTACGTGACGTAACCAGCAACTGAAATTTGAGGAAGCAGTCTACGTAAGAAATAAAAATCAGCTTCACGTTTTATCCCGCACACAGCACGGTAGGCAGAGGGAACCTGGTGTTAAGACACTCCGTTCCCCGCTTTCTTCCGAATTCTGGAGGCAGTGCGTGTTGAGTGGCAGAAGTCAACGCCGCGCTTAGCCTCGAAACCAGAACGAAGAAATGGAAATATAAATTTAAGTAAATATTTCATCTTCTTGAGTAGGGATCGAACCCACAACCAGTCGGTTTTACAGTCACACTTCATGCCGCTGCGCCATTTTCGCGGTATTTTTTTCCATACAATAATATTCAAAACTGCCCCCTTTATTTTGTTCAAAGCTGCCTCAGTGGTATTTGAAAATTTCCAAACATTTTTTTTTCAAGTAAAAGTTTAAAAATTGTAGTAATCTCTAGTTTATTGCATGATATATGAAACATTCTAACTAAAAGAGGAAAAAATAAAACCATATACCTTGAATTGGATCCCTGCGATCCTTACGCGTTTATTTAAAAATGTATAAAATTTTACTCAAAATCAAACACTTCTCGTAACTCAACCACGGGCTCTCATATATCAGCGGTGACTAGTGACATGTGTGCAGATTAGTGCTGCCACTACTCAAAAAAAATCAACCAAAATTTCTTTTTAAAATAGCCCTGTTAATACATATTTTCAAAGGTGCCCCTGTTCTAAGCTGCCCCCCTCTCCCCTAATCTGTATAGGCTGTGTTTATGTATGGCGAAGGCCCCTAGGTGATAGTGGTGCAGGAGCATAAGTGTGTGTCTGTAAGATGTTGGTTGTGGGTTCGATTTCCATTCGGGGGAAATAAATTAATATTTATTAATATTTTCGTTCCTTCGCTTGGTACCAGACCAAGGCAAAATCACGGCGTTCAAGCACGGTTTCATATTTGTTTTATGAAACATCTATATCTATGTTAGTAATTAAATCTTTCTATGTTATAAACACACAACACACACATACACAAAATAAATATGGATCAAAACACATATCACCTCAACACGCAATGTTTCGAAAATTCAGGGGAAAGTGAGGAACGAACACTAGGTTTCCCCCGCCTACCCTGCTATATGCAGGATAGAGCGTGAAAATGAAATAAAATCATTATATAGGAAAAAATGTACATATAAATCGGGATCTTATTACATCCTACGTCAGAAAATATTCTGTAATTATCATCACCGCAATCAAATTAGCGATTCTATCCACGATCTCTATATTATTAGGTAATTGAGAAAGTTGTACTGTTTTATGTTTTCCTCGATGTATCCCCATATGGCCCTCTGGATCTGAGGGTTAGGTCTGGTGGGAGGGATGATCGTTGTTTATTGGTTGGTACTTGGCAGTAATGTGGTTTATCTTAATTTAATTATTTGTAGAGTTATTGAGGCCAGTCGTGGCGCAGCGGCACAAAGTGTGACTATAAAATCGAATGGTTGTGGGATCGATCCCCGTTCGAGAAGATGAAATATTTACTTAAACTAATATTTCCATTTCTTCGCTCTGGTGTCGAGGCAAAACGTGGCGTTGAGTTCTGCCACTTAACACGCAATGCTTCCAGAATTCGGCAGAAAGTGGGGAACGGAGTGTGTTACTCTAGGTTCCCTCTGCCTACCCTGCTGTATGCGGGATACAACGTGAAGCTGTTTAATTTTTTTATTTTATTATTTGTATTATTGAGTAAATGTTTTTTTTTTATTTCTTTGCTCTGATATCATTCTGATAAAATTATTGCTTTTTTTTTTGCAGGATACAGCGTGAAACTGAGAAATATATACATATTTGTATTGCGTTAAATGGATTTAAACTTTTGATGCTTAAAATATTATACAATTTGATTGAAATGTTGCAACACCAACAATATTCAATACAAGATTACTAAATTGCAATTCTGAATAGATTTCCTTTATGAAACATTACCGAACGCTGTAACTTCAGTAAATCGAATCACTGCTGCCGGCTTTTTTATAAAATTAAATTAAATTAAATTAGCTTCACGCTATATCCCGCACACAGCAGGGTAGGCAGAGGGAACCTAGTGTTAAGACACTCCGTTCCCCACTTTCTGCCATTCGGCATTGCGTGTTGAGTGGCAGGACTCAACGCCGCGCTTAACTTCGACACCAGAGCGAAGAAATGGAAATATAAATTTAAGTAAATATTTCATCTCCTCGAGTGGGGATCGAACCCACAACCAGTCGGTTTTGCAGTCACACCTCGTGCCGCTGCGCCACGACCGGCTCGGTTTTTTTATAGGATATATATAAAAGATTCTTCACTAACTTCTATTTATATGTAAAACGTACGATAATAAAATGAAGCTGAAGCGTCCTAAGAGCAACAAGGGCTCGGCCGTGCATCGGGGATTTGCAAAATATTCAACGGAAACGGCCATCATCCACCAACGAATTAGCCAATAAAACCAAATTGAACCAAATAAATTTTACTTTATTACCTTTTTTCTATTTGCTTTTTGAGTGATATGGGGGATTTTTTAGAAAGAAAATAAGCATAAGCGGTACAAAACCGTCGTGTTGATAAGAAATTGTCACACAACATAACTTAAAGTTATTAGTTTATTTATTGGAACTTTTAATAAAAATTATTGTGTTACTGACTACAATTAGATGTAATGTAAATTTAATTAAATAGAATTCGTTAGTCATTTGTTATAGTCATATTCCTAATTGTTTTATAATACCTGCATTCACCTTTCACATAATTTTCTACGTCAAACAACAACCAAAACACGTGAAAAATTATTATATCTAATATGTTATTTCTCTTAACACAGGTCCTATTACTGTGTGTGTTTTTAAAAGAAAATCTAATGGTAACTCCATTTTGGGCTTTCTTCTTATTTTAGAGACATTCCATACATACACAATGACATTAAAATATTGATGTCCCTTTTTTTTCATTTTTATACTATAGTGTATAGCCTAGTGATAAGAAACTCCGCTCTCCACTTTTCGTCGAATTCTGGAGCCAAAGCGTGTTGATAGGCGGAGCTCACGGCCGCGTTTTGCCTTGACACTAGCGAAAAAATGAAAATATTAAAGATATAATTTTCTCGAGTTGGAATCGAATCCACAACCTCTCGCGTACAAGCACACGCTTGTGCCCCTACGCCACGACTGGCTCGATTGTTACTAATTAAATTAAATATTTCCAAATTAAATATTTCCTTCGATTTCTTTTTACAAACGAGAATCAAACCCACAACCTGTTGCATTTACAGTCACACGCTTGTCCCCCTGCACCACGACTGGCCTCAATGCATTTAAGTACTTGTCCAATTTAAAACACCAAATATTTTCATTAAATTCAAGTGAAATATTGCTTCACAATTTGGTCTCTATTTTTAATTGCCAAATTCCAGTACACAATAGACCGAGGATATAAAAGGAGATTGATTTGAGTCCCGGCATGCCGACCAAGGATTTAGATGGCTTTCATCGAATATTTTTTCTATTCAACTAACCGCCCTCGTCTTATCGTGAATTTTTACATAGGAATATTGGAGCTTCCTAACGAACTTTATTAGGGTACAAAATTTTTTTTTTCTTCACCTTCACACTGTATCCCGCACCCAGCAGGGTAGTCAGAGGAAACCTAGTGTTAAAACACTCCGTTCCCCCTTTCCGCCAATTTCTGGAGGCATTGCTGGCATTGAGTGGCGGAACTCAACGCCGCGCTTTCCTCTCGACACCAGAACGAAGAAATGAACCCACAACCAATCGATTTACACCCTGCGCCACGACTGGCCTCACGTATATTGTATCGTATTATCAGTTACAATCTAGAAAGGAAAAAGTATAAATTCTATGATTAGTTTAAATAATAAAAAAGTAGTAAAGATTTTTTTTTAGTTTGTTATTAGCAAAAATAGTTTTCTAATAATACAACGATAGAGATAAATAAGAACTGCGATATTGATAATATAATGATTTCTATAAAAAAGTTTAAATGTCAAGTGCGAGTCGGACTCCGTATCAATTTTAGGATTATTGGTCAACGGGAAGTACAACTTCTAAAAGTTGACAAAATTAATTTTGCAGGCGTGTGCTCTCATTTTGTATAAAATTAACTACAAATGTAAATTTGTAAGGATTTAATTTAGTTATATTTTTAACTTTACAAAAGCAACCTGGTATTAAGACAGCCTGTTCACCAAATTTTCAAGACAATATATGTACAGTGACGGAACTCAAAACTACGCTTTGTCTTGTTACCAAAGCGAGGAAATGAAAATAAGTTATTTCTCCAAATGGCAATCGAACCCACTACCTTCGCGTATGCAGCTTAAAGTAATATCTTGTCTACAATGATGTATGGGGGATACAGCGTGAGGTTAAAGAATGTAACTTTATAATAACAGATTATTATGTTACACGACTGTATAAAAAAAATCGAACTCAAAAACTATTTATATATATTATATATTTCTATAGTCATTATTTTAATATTTAGAGGCCGTCGTGGCCCAGGGGCGCAAGGGTGCGACTGTAACGCGACGGTCGTGGGTTCGATCCCCACTCGACGAAATGAAATATTTGTTTAAATTTATATATTTTCATTTCTTCGCTTTGGTTTCAAGGCAAAGCGCAGTGTTGAGTTCCGCTTCTCAACACACAATGCCTTCATAATTCGGTGGAAAGTGGGGTAAGGAGTGTCTTAACACTAGATTCCCTCTACCTATCCTGCTATGTACGGGATACAGCGTGAACCTGATTTAATATAATTAGATTTTTATATATTTTAACGAATAGTAGTGGCATCGATTTTACGTTGTGATTAATCTCTCGATTGATGGCGACGTGAACCCTCGACGCACAACTTTTAACGAGCTCTTCAAGTTAAAAAAAAGTTGAAATTATTGACGTTTTAATGGATCCGACGATAAAAAGGACTTAACATAATTTGAAGTACACTGTATAAAATAATTATTTTAACTCAGTTATTCCGCAGGCTCTTTACCGTAGTCGAACATTGGTATATTTTTAGAATATTATTTTTTAAAAATGATCAAAGACAATGAAATAGATAGAAATAAACAAATAAATCTTTTATGTTTTATATATTTCAATTAGATCGACCGGCTTACTAAAGAATTTTCTTTAATAGAAAAATCTCATAAATGATTATAATAACAACCAAGCTCACAACACAAAACGTCAGAATCAGCAATTACTCAATAAAGAAAAAAGAATATTATTTATATTTATATTATATTGTATTAAATTCAATAGAAATAAATTTTGCTTTTCAAATATTACAGGAAAAAAAATTGCAAAAATTTATCACCACAGTACAGCCTATATGAAAATTCACCGTTCATATTTTTCGTTAGTAAGCGAGGACATAAAGGTAGAACATTTGTATTGAAAATTAAACCTCCTTTGAAATGTGCTACGCCGTGCGAGTTGTTACTAAGCCGACCTAAAAAAATATATAATCTTTTTCGCATTTTTTTTTCATATTTATTTAGTCATAAGATACTTACTTAGCGCGGCGTTGAATTCCGCGCCTGAGCGCACAAATCTCCGGAATTTGATGGAAAGTGGAGAACGGAAGTGCCTAAATGACGGAGTGCCTTAACACTAGGTTGCCTACACGTGCGGTATACAGCTATAAAGAAAAAAAAGATATGTAGATGTACTCATATGTAAAGAGTAATAAATAATAAATATCTTCAAGATCCAAAATTATTATTCCAAACTGATCTATAAGGTCCTTAAACTTAATAAAATACTTTTTATAAAATTAAATTATACTTTATCTCTTCTCTTATATAATAAGACAGTAAAAATATTTTGTCTGTACATTTAATAATTTTGACTGAAATGGATAGAGGGACACTTAAAAAGACTAATAGAAAGCAAAAAGATTTTTTTTGAATTTCTTGTCTGTCTGTCTGTCTGTCTGTCTGTCTGTCTGTCTGTCTGTCTGTCTGT
>JAATLQ010037593.1:7645-58326 GCA_013421005.1 Heliconius erato x Heliconius himera | reverse complement strand
TAAACTGATTAAATTCTGCTGCCAATGATGTTGTAGAGACTGGGGAAGCTGTCTTGTGCAAATTGTGTTGAAACTCACTCATTTTTGTTGTAAATAAATCATTTAGTGCAGTCATTGACTCCTTGATAGATTCCATGTTGATTGACACAAAGAAATTAAAGTGAAATAGTGAATTTATATAGGATTATTCTTGCAGGTGGGTATGTTATTACATTAGCATTTATTTGTAAAATATAAACCTAATATTATATTTATTATTAAATAAAATAAATCAGCTGATTTGAACAGGTGTTGTCACTTTCACTCCTACCCACAAAAAAAGAATTATTTGTGGTTATTTCATAGCTGTGGGTTCGAGTTGGATTTGTGGTATTTTTTTTGCGTGGCGTTTTTGGTTGATGTTTGTTTGCTTGAGATTTGAATTTCAAAGTAGGGAAAGTCTACATTTTATTATAGTTTTATTTAATGAGTTCTTAAGATACAATAACTTAAAGTTGGAATGAGAATAATATAATAAATAAATAAATATTTCGTTATTTTTCTAATTATACAATTTTTTTTTTTAGTGCTTAACTTTTTTTTAATTTCACGCATTAACAACTTTTAACCGGGTCGGCAAACGGAAATTGAAATAAAATGTAACAACTATTTTATGCAATTTCCAGTTTTCAACCATTCAGTGACGTGGTAAATTAGTATCTACTCGTAGCACAAAGTTTTTATTAGTTTTGTATTTAATTTTTTTAAGTACAAAACGTGTTACCGATTAGGTGTTTAATTTTATTTTCAAAATTTGATAACTGTCCAGGCATATGCTCTGTACCCTTTTTTCTGTATCATTACTATGATTTTAATGTTTAATAGTTTTTTTTTACACTTAATTAAATTAGAAATTTTAAGAGACGTGGGAATCCTTAAAACTTTTATATGTATTTAAATTTCTTGAACTACTACGCTACATACTACTTTTATGATCATACAGAAGAAATATATATTTTTTTTATATTTAAATAAAACAATTCAAATTATGGTACAATTCAAATATACGATCAACATGTCATGGCAGAAGTTAGCTGTAGATGGCTGCACAGATTTAACATTAGGATTTTTCTTAATTTGTTTATTTTCTTCCCGAACGAAGGATGCGCTAAATTTAAGAAAGTCTAACTTCAGAGCGGCCACGACTCGTCAGCCGTACTGTACAAATTTATTTATTATTAATTTGCAAATTCCGTTGCCTAGCACATGAAGTAAATAGAGTTAATTAATTAATATTGTAATTTTACAGCAAATACTCAATTCCAATGGAGAAGAAATAACCAGCGACATATCAGTCATACATCAGTTCGTTGAAATGGGAAGTGAAGTGGTGCCCAAATATAATCCTGTTTCAGATGAATTTATGATGGTTTGTTATGCAAATGTATATGATATTTTTTTAGGCTTACTTTCTTCAGTATTGCATTTGTAATTATTTCGGTTCATAGGAAGTTTTGTTTGAGCCCAGTCATGGCGCAGGGGCACAAAGTGTGATTGTAAACGCGACTGGTTCGATCCCCACTTGAGAAAATATAATATTTATTGACATTTGTATTTCAAAGTATAACGAAAGTACGAGGCAAAGTGCGGAGTTGGGTTCCATTACTCAACACGCAATGCCTCCAGAATTCTGTGGAAAGTGGGGAACGGAGTGTCTTAACACTAGGTTCCTCTGCCTACACCGCTGTGGACGGGATGCATCGTGAAGTTGATTTTTTTGTTTAATTTTAAAAAGTTTTGTTATTTATCAATCTTAAAAACTGCTGATTTTCAGCAAAAAAAAAATATACGTAGTAATAATAGCAGTAACAAATCCCGTAGAACCGTTCTTCTCTTTCAGCCCGAATTCGAGTTGCCGCTTGTTGGGTACCCGAGGCTTATCATGCGAGAGCTGAAAAATGGAAATAATTTCCAAGTAGTATTAATTAAAATTCTCGAAATCGAATCCACAACCAACGTGATAACAATCAGACCGGTCCTGAGAAAGAATGTCTTTTAATTTAAAGTTTTTAATATTGGATAATATTTTTTGTTAATATCTTTTTATAATAGAATGAAACAGTAGGAGGTTGCGTTCCCGCGATGGGTTACAGTTTCGCTTCAGGCACTACAGACGGCGCTAACATACTTAATATTACTCAGGTATATAGACTTTATTTTATTTTGTTCTCAATATAAAATAAAAAGTAATGTTTAAAATTATGTTGTTCACTCCATCACCAATCATGTTGGGATAAAGTAGGTATTTTTTTTAGCTACAATATAAATTACTATAGTATGTTTTTTTTTATAGTATGTTTGATTATGCGTATTTGTAATAAAATATATAAAATTATAATCATTCCGTTTTGACTTGTCATCTTCACTTAATACGGAAAATATTTAATTAGGTCAAGCACCGATTTTACTAAAACCATTTACTTTTGCTTACATCACCAAAAATTAAATAATAGTAAAACTTGCACTCGCCCAACTCCGAGGGCTCCGTATTATTTCCATGCTTGTAGGTCAAAGAGAAGTTGACTGTTCAAGAAGATCAATTTATAAAGTTGCCAACTTAGTTTTGCTCGTAACCATTTTATCTGTGATACACTTATAAGTTGCTTTTTTAGATGTTTTTTTCCTTTGTTTGAACTGTAAGTGAGAACTTTTTGCCAAATTGTATAATTCAATTATTAACTATAGTGCTTAAGTTACTTCTCGTATCAACTCACAAGAAAGTACCTTATAAGTTTTATATACGGCAACGGCAATTTTTATATAAAATTTTTCAAGGTTAATTTTTTCTGTGCTCCAAAGAACTGTAGATGGCTATTTTAGTCTTGACCGATGGACAGACAGACGGATATACGGATAGACATAAAGAAAGATGGGCAATAAAGTGATCCTATAAAGGTGCAGTTTTTCTTTTGAAGTACGGAACCCTAAAAAAAATTGTTTTATATTTATTTCATATTCCAGGGCACAATTAATGGCAACCCGCTATTAGACGCGGTGACCGGCATAGTGGGGCGCCCCACCGAGCAGGACGCGCGCTGTCACGCGCCCAAACCTATATTGCTGGCCACCGGACGGGTCTGTGTTCTATTTTATTTTGATTTTAGTTTTACATAGCAGCGATTGGGAACATTATTTTTAAATTTTTTAAAATTTTAATTTGTGCTTGTATGTAGTTTCACTGATTGTATATTAATATATAATTAAGTATATATTTTTCATAAGTAAATATAAAAAAAGAAAGCTTAGAATAAATAAAAAAGCCGTCCCCGCTCAGTTGGTTCACTAGAAAAAAAAGAATAAGAAATGTAATTTATCATAGAAAATGTTTAAGTTATTTTTATGTGAATTGTCAAATCCAAACACCACACGAATGACTTTAGTAATTTAATTCTATTTTCCTAATTTTCCTTCCACTTTTCAGGCGAACTTCCCCATACCATGGCATCCCCATACAATCTCTATAACCCTAATACAATTGGGCCAAGTGACCATACTCGGTGTTCCCGGGGAGCCCTCCACTATGGCCGGGAGGAGAATGAAGCGAGTTGTTCAGAGAGCCAAGTCACTACGGGGTCAGGGTGGTGCAGTGATAGTGGCATCACTATGCAACGAGTACGTGCACTATATTACTACGTTTGAGGAGTACCAGGTTTGATATTATTTGTCATATTGTAGTGGTAGTTTTAAATTGTTTGGGAGGAAAAAAAGATTATAAAATATACAGTAAAGATCAAATAAGTTATGCAAAGAAAAATGAAATCAAGTAGGTAATATATAAATTAGTAAAATTGAAATCTTAATATGCTTATTATTTCTGTTAAACCCTTGTGAATATACATATTCTCAAAAAAAAAAAATAAAAAAAAAAATAAAAAATAATTTCTTAATAAATAATAGTATATGGGTTCCAGGTTCAACGTTACGAGGCAGCTTCTACAATCTACGGTCCGCATACTTTAGATATATTTCTTCACAAGTTTCACGAGTACACCCTAGCGGCTATAGATGTAAATAAATTTATATTTAATTTTATATGAATTTTGTTTTGTGTGCTTGTCATTTTTGTTTAAAATTGCTTGCTTGACCGATTTTTTTATAATTATCCTATGAATACTAGTACATCATTATATTTAAATTATTATATATTAAAATATACGTATACTGCTGACAAATGAAAAGAAAACAAAGCTTTAACTTCATCTGTTTTAGGGTACTCCGATCCTACCTGGAATCGAACCTGTAGACTTCAAGAACCACACTATATCGCTGATCTTACCGGTAGTAATGGACAACGCAGGAGTGTCGTCTGCCTTCGGAGATGTCATACAGCATCCACCTGGGATTGTAACAGCCGGGGATATTGTACGAGCGGAGTTTGTAAGTTAACTATACTAATAATATAAATCTGAAGAGTTCGTTTGGTTGACCGCCCTAATCTCAGGAACTACAGATCCGAATTACAAAAAATCTATGCGTGGGACAGGAGGGGAAGGCTATATTACATCATGTTAATCGCTTCGATTTAACCCACTGTACATACGATCAGAGCAATCTCTGGCCTTTGAAATGTGTTAAGAAATGTCACAAATCTATTTATTTTCATTTGACCACTTTTATGTCACGATTTGTAGTAGGACCTGTATCCGCGCTCTTTGGAAACCTTTCAAGGCCGGCGGCTTATCTGTTTTGTTACAGGTGGCAGCAAATCCCCGCAACGATTTACGCCAAGAGCTAAGTTACGGTGTAGTGGAGAGATTAGAAATAGGAGAATGGGTGACCGTAGCTACAGATGCTGATTGGGATACTAAGTGAGTATACGTAAAGTGTCATTTGCTTTATATATTTTTTGTCAATGTCACACCGCTATCTCAATCCTTTTTTACCAATTTTTGAAAATTGTGCGCTAAGAGCCAGAAGCTAGCGCCGCGTTTTGTCTTCAAAACCTTTTATTTCCCCGAATGGTAACCGAACTGCAATATTTTAGATTGATTAATAATCTAGGGTGACCATATTAATATTTATTATTAAATACTTATGTAATAACAATGTTAAGTACCTATCCTAATGTTAATTGAAAAAAAATATATATTAATATAAATATTGGTAAAACAATTGAACACAAGAAATATATACATTGGTATACTTTTTTCTTTATGGTAAAATTAGTTTATGGTATCTTGCTTTATAAGCTATTTGTTTGTTTAACTAGCAACATTATTTATAAGTGATTGATTTATTTAAAATTTTTCGAATTATGATAATAAAAAAATAATATTTCTTAATACATTTAACATATGGTACGATGTTGAGTTGATATATACAGAATATCCAAAAAAATAGGTAAAAAAAGTTATATAAAAAAATCGTCTTTAAAGCTTAATTCGTTGAGCCAATAATTATAATAATTATTTCTACATAAAATAAAAATAAAAATCAATATAAAAAATACACATTTGTTACAGATTTTCATGGGAACGTGAATCAACAATATTAGGTACTAGTAAAGTTACAATAGAGTGGCGTTCAAAACCATCTGTTTCGGTTCCCCATAGAATTGTGTATTATGGTGCCGCGAAAGGCGTTTTCGGTGATATAACACAGTTTAAGGGTATTTCTAATCAATTTTATGTAGTGTCTTAATTAATCTTGTTTTTAGTTTCATATATGTCTAGTATTTATTTGGATATACAGAATTTAGTGTTAACCCATTCTCGACCGATATGCTCATATGGGAACACTTATGTAAAGATTTTTTGTTACGAGAATTTTTTGCAACCTTTAGAATTTGATAAATTATGTTAGTGTAAATTATAGTTTTTAAATAAAAAATATTACAATTACCCTTTATTTAGTACTATCGACCAATTGAATATGGTAAAAAAATCAGGGGAGAAGGTAATCACATGTTTTTAATAATTATTAGATATACACGAAAAATAATAAATAATAATATTTATCTTGTATAAACATCGGTAAATGTCTGTCATGAAATATATAATAACGATTTCATTGTAATAAAGTTTTTCTAAATTTTAAAACACTACAAATTTCAGTATGCCAATTTTGAAACAATCGTCATATAATATGATATGATATGGAATATAATATGGAAATGAAAATCGAAATTTTCTTTAAAGTAATAAATAGTAGATAATATAAGAACGATCAGTGAAGATAGTTACGACTGCTTAGGATATGAATTGACCATAATTCTTTCCTAGTCCAAGACCAAGTCGTCATGAAGTGGCGTCATGTTCATCATGAATATATTAAAACATATACATAGTCTATTCATTTAAGCTTGAGACAAAACGTAAAAAAAACACAAAGTTTCTCAATTTTTTATTCCGTTTTTTTATTTCCATAATTTTTTTGTAACGAAGGGCTTCTCATATTTGTTGATAGCAACTAGCTGTGCTGTTCTTATATTGTTTTTTTTATAAACTTCACTCTATGATAAAAATGATGAAAAAACGTTGCATTTAGTCTAATATTAAAAAAAAACTATTTATTTATAAATTTAAATAAACTTTATTTGTATCTTTGAATGAAATGAATAGTTATAATTATATTAATATGTAAAATAAAAAAATCTATATCATTTATTAATACTGAAATATGTTTGAAATTTCAGAATAAGGCGCTTTGGCTTAGTTTAACATGTCAAATATTTAATAAATTATTATTAAAAGGTATCAAATTCAAGTCATTTATGATATTTGATTGCTAATAAGTCTTAAAGTTACATAAATTCTACAGACAATGTTATATATACTATGTAAACAACTATCAGCGTTTTATTTTCATTTTGTTTTCTCTAAAACATATTAACTCCATGAATCGTGACCTATAAAGTAACCTTTTCCTGGTTTGCTTAAGTTTTATATCACAGCTCTCTGAATATGGTATAAATAGGCCGCAATTTGATCCTACCGTTCTCAACCGTAACTAATCTTACCCCAAAGTACTATAAACGTTGCCAATTATATTAAAAATATAAAAGGTTATTAATATACTATTAACTATTTTTTAAACATTTTTAAAGTGTTATTCCACACTTAGGAAAGAAAAATACTTATTTATGTTGTTAGTATAGTAGTTGTAACAAGCGTATAAAAATTTCGACGTAGCTTGGCGAGAACGTATGGCTTAGTGGTCAGAGCGCCTGGTCGGTTTCCAGGAGGCGCGGGTTCGAGTCCCGCTACGCTCAAAATTTTTATACGTTTTCTAAATAAGTATTATACTATTAACTAATTTCTTAGGCGGACGTTCATTCTTGTTGATATAGAATAATTAATTGAAAATACTTGTCTTTTTATATTAATACTTAAGAAGAAGAAAAAAAATGTTTATATAATGTAGTAGTAATATTATTTAGTACCTAATTGTATATTTTGTAAGATTTTTTTATATTTATTTACATAATATATAAATAACAGGAGTTACTCGGTTTAACAGGAGTTAAAAACTATTAAAACGATTTGAGTATGTCAATGTATGCTGAAACAAATACTTCATTTTTGCACTTATGCGAGCTATATATGCAGTTAATGAAATAAGAAATATGTAAAGTTTTAATATATATGTTTAATTATATTATTTTTACTAACATTATGTTTTATTTCATTTTAAATATATTTTATAATACTATGTTTTTTTTTATTCTTTATAAAAAAACTAGTTCAGAGTTGAGCAAAAAATAGGAAATTGAGTGTCTTAACACTAGATTCCCTCTCCCTACCCTGCTGTGCGTGGGATACAGCGTGAAGGTAAAAAAATGTATGTTGGGTATACTACTCCCCATGTTATATAATTTATGAGATGAAATGCAGAAAATAAATTAAAAACATTTTAACATTTTAACCATCAAAACTAATCGATATATAATAAGCGATAACTAATCGATAATCGGATCCAATAATCGATATGCAAATAATTCAAATATCTACTTTGATTAGAATCGTAGATAATAATAAAGTTGGCTCTATTGTTTATAGTACGACTAAATATATTGGTCACTTTAAATCATGTATATGAGTAATACTTTACTGTAATTTAAATTTGTTGAGTTCTATTTCCTGATTTTTTTAATGTTGCTGGATGATTTTTTACGATTTTGAACATTATTACTCTATATTTAAGATGAATTTTTATATAACAATCGTTTGTTTTTGTAATCTTTTGTGTTTAAAAGGCTATTAGTGTTAGTACATTAGAGTTAGACATTAGTAACATCGTCTTTCGTAATACTTGAGTTTTGTTTTTAGTATTTACTGAAAATTACATTTATATTTGTAAGATTAAGAACTAATGGTCTTAGTGTATTTTTGCTAAATAGTGCGTTGCTATGCACTCTGCTTAGCAACAATAATATTTATTATCTTTTTATTAAAATATTTAAAGGTAAGTTCCACTAAAATAACTTTTCTATTTTTTAAAACATAATTTGAATTATACCTATATATTGAAATAAAATTAACAAAATTTATATTTTTTGTTTTCGCATTAAATAATCCAAGATATAATTATAAAATATGTAATCTTATTTGTTGACCTGAAAAACAAAAAATCCAAACTTTAGTATATAAAATACATTGTGTAAGTAATACAAAGCATACAAAGAAAAGTTAATGTGTTCAATATAATTTAAAAGTCCTGGCTGAACCGAGGTAATGGTAGGTTCAAATCTCTGTCTGGGAAAAATCATAAAATGTTTAAAATATTTCCTTTTATCGGTCATGGTAAGGTGGTCACCAAATGATTGGAATGTGGGGAACTAAATGTAAATCATTTTTCACAGCTTTCCACTGTCAAATGATAATTTTCTGCTGATGGTAAATATTTTTACCAAATCATTGTTTGTTCTTTTTTTTAAATAATGACAATACTATTTTTAATCAACATTTGTTTATACCTAACCGGCTTTTTACATTGAGATAAAAATTGTAATCTATAGAAGGTCATAAACTCGAGCTCGAGATAATATTAGTGGTTGTTAATATGATAAGAATGGTTCTTTATAGCGAAACAAGATAGGCTTTGCAGTCGTGTTTACTTTTTTAACTAAAAATATTAAATTAGTGTTTAAATTAAAGTGTGGCCAGTCGTAGCGCAGCGGCACAAGTGTGCAACTGTAAAAAAAGTTTAAACTATTTCAGTGAAAGCACAAGCAGTAAGTACTACCAATAAAAATATCTACTAATAATATAGCTGTAGGCTGTATGTATGTATAAGGGTAGGCAGAGGAAACCTGGTAACCTAGTATTTGATATTTCGTTTTAATTTAGACACTTCCGTTCCTCGCTATCCGTCGAATTATGGAGGAGATAGGTGTTGAGTGGTAGGTAATAATAAAGCTTATTTTTTTTAATTTATTGCATACGATGTTTTGCTAACGTCCGTGTTATTTTAGGTAAAAAGAAGAAATGTCTCGTAAAATAACAAAAAAGATAATCAATACGCCAGAATCATGTGTCGACGATAACCTGCGGGGAATCGTCGCTCTGTGCCCAAAACTGCAATTATATCCTAAACATCGTGTTATTACTTATAGGAGAAAGGTGAGCTCTGTTTTATTCTAAGGCTTTTTTTTATCCTTATAGTGTATTCCGCATATAGCAAAATCCGTTCTCAATGCACCGCCGAATTTTCGAGATATTTTATGTTCAGTGGCAGTAACTTCACGTCGCGTTGCGAGTGCGGAAATGAAAATAATAAAATCATTCAATAAATTTCCCGGCTGGGAATCGAACTCACAACTGTCGCGTTTACGGTCACGACGGTAATTTTATGATTAGGTATATTACAAACGATGGGCTTAAGGGCATATCAGTTGTAAAATTTAATTCGATAATGTTACGTAGAATGGAGACAATATTAATCAATAAAGCAAAGGCATTTTATTGCATGCCAAATCCCAAAGGAGACATTAGATAGAGCGTAGAGAGTATTCCCTCCACATTAGTGGTGGTGGTATAGTGATATGTATCTCTAAGGATAGGCGACGGATCTAAGCGCTGCACTTTAATGGCTAATCCTTTGATTAATTGCAACAATTTTAATTATTATTATTTTTTTAATTTAAAAGCATTGTACTGTATTTATTATTATTATTATTACTGTATTGTATTTCATTTTTTCAGCTTTACCTTGTATCCCGAATATAACCTAGTGTTAAGATACTCCGTTTCCCACTTTCGGCCCAATTTTTAATTTCAGAACTCATCTACGGGCTTTTGCTTTGATATAAGAGAGAAGAAATGAAAATATAAAAAAAAAAAATATTCCTCTGAGTTGGGATCGAATCCACAACCGTCACGTTACAGTCTCATCTTTGTGCCCCTGTGGCATGACAGCTTCTTGTATTTCTGTTCGTGATAATAATTAATTTTACTTATAGGATGACTCCGGGCGTGTGGCCATTCTTGGTGGTGGGGGTTCAGGGCACGAACCGTTTACAGCGGGTTTGTTTTTCTATGTTTGATGTTTTTTTGAATTTTTATTTTCTGTAAAATATACGTTACATTTATGCTTTAATAATAATTTGACACTAAACTTAAACATAGGCATTTCTAAAGATATTAATTTAGATTGTATGTTTGCTAACAGTCGTCGCAGTAGATAGGTACTCCGTACTCCATTTTACGTCTATTACTATATATTATATAGAAATTACGTGTTATAGACACTTCAAAGAGACTGGGGCATAGTTTTTTGTTTTTATTTTGCTTGTAGCTTCACGTTGTGTGTTGCACATTGCAGAGGGAACCTGGGAATCTAGTGTTAAGACACTCCGTTTCCATTAAGACATTTCCGTTCCTCACTTTCTGCCCAATTCTCGAGGCATTGCTTGTTACCAAGGCAAAGAAACGAAAATTTTAGATTGGAAAGTTGAACCCTCAACCATCGCGTTTACATCGTCTCTAGCATTGTGCTTGTGAATAATATTTATTAAAAAAACTTCAATTAAGGATTGGACACTATATTCGAAATCAACTTTTACTGTTAAATGAGCTGGGAAAGGTAACCTAGTGATAACACACTTCGTCACCCAGGCACCCTTCAATTTTCGAGTCATTACAGCGTGTTGAATGGCACAACTCAATACCGTACTTTATCTACCAGAGCAGGGAAAAAATAAAAAATAAATAGCTAAATATGTTTGTATGTTAACAGGTCTCATAGGCTCCGGCATGCTGGACGGCGCGGTGGCGGGCGAGGTGTTCGCGTCGCCCCCTACCGGGAATGTGTTGTATGCGATAGCTCAACTTTACAAATATAATTCTGGTAGGTAATGGGTATTTTATATTAAATCTGTTCAAAATTTGTACGTTCAAATTTCTAATATGATATTATTTGGTCCTGTCTAATGGTCAGTAATATAAGTTGTATCTCTAACGTTATTATTCCACACTTGAAAAGAAACACTGTTTTAGCAAACGTTTTTGAACCCGCCTGTTGTTTACAGTCGGAGTTGCGGACTAGTGCTGGCCCATGGACCACTGATGGGGAACCATTGTGCTAAAGTAACCATTTAATTAAAATTTTACTATTTTTATGAAAATTTGTAGGTGGCGTTCTAGTGCTGCTTGGTAATTATACAGGGGACAGACTGAACTTTGGAAAAGCTTTTGAGAAAGCTAAAATTGCTGGTATCAAGGTTTGTTAACTATTTAAATTGCTAAAATAATGAATTTTAATAATCTCTAATATGATATTATAAGAGGCCAGTCGTGGCTCAGCGGCACGAGGTGTGACTGTAAAACCGACTGGTTGTGGGTTCGATCCCCACTCGAGGAGATGAAATATTTACTGAAATTTATATTTCCATTTCTTCCCTCTGGTGTCGATGCTAAGCGCGGCGTTGAGTTCTGCCACTAAACACCCTTCGAAAACGCTCGACGATACTGCAGAAAGATCACGTACAGAGTATAAAGACAGCCGGAGCGCATGTACGTGCCAGTTGACGACAGTGGACGAGGCGAAAGAAATATGCCTTAGCGTTAGGCACTCTATTCTCTCTGGCTACTATGTTAGGGATAGAGCGTAAAGCTAATAAAAAGTTCAAAATCTGTATAAATCACGATATAAGATTTTTTTTTCCGTGGAAAAGTGGAAAATAAAAGAGAAAATAAGTGTATGATGGTCGTGGTTTCGATCTTCTCTCGGAGAAATGCGTATGCATAAATTACATTGAGGAGCCTATAGGATAAAGAAAAGCTACGGTATACTAAGACAAGACAAAGGCAACAAATAATATAAAACGTGTAGTTTTAAAGAAAAAAATATATTTTAAAAGGAAAGAGCTCGAAGTACAGTAAGCACACAGTAAGTGAGCATAGGAGCTAAGATTAGAACAGAAATTAAAAGCGAAAACTCAAGAATAACGAAATTAGGCGTGCAGTTCTCGCGAGTAGTGAGAAAGACACTGTATTAGCAGCGCGGCGTGAGAGCTCCCGACGGCTGTAGGTGCGGTGACAGCAGTACTGCTCGTAAGAGGCTCTCACCTGGTAGTCGCTCGCACATTTAAAATTATTAAACAAAAACAACATATAATAGAAATACAGAAAAATAAACCGTGTGGAGAACTATCGCCACAACACAATTATTTAGACGCAGAGGGACAAGCGTGAGACCGTAAACTCGACAGGTTAGGGGTCATAAAATCGAAATGAAATATTTAATGTTTTCACTTTTTCTTTCTGATGTTGAGGTAAAGCGACAGCGAAATCGAACTCACAACAGTCGTGTTTACAGTTAGATGGTGTTCCGTAGCGCCATGACGGCCTTCAAAAAAGAATTTTTTTTTGAATAATATAAAGAAGATGTATTTTTGCACTTCATTTTATTATTATTTATAATATTATAGGTAGAAGGATTCATAGTAGGCGAGGACGTCGCGTCGAGTCACAACAAAACCGGCGGCAGGAGCATGTGTGGAGAAGTGTTTCTTTATAAGGTAAGCTATTTGAAAGAATTAATTTTAATTAATTGAATCGAAAAATTATATTCTGAATTAGTATTAAGACCAGCCGTGGGCATAAAATATGATGAACACAACTGGACGACGAAAACGCAACTGGTTGTGGGTTCGATCCTCATTCGAGGAAATTAAATATCTATTAAAATTTATATTTCCATTTCTTCGCTCTGGTATAGTGGCAAAGTGCGGCGTTGCCTCCAAAATGTGGCGAAAAGTGAGGAATGGAGTGTTTTAACATTGGGTTTCCTCTGCCTACCATGCTCTGGGCGTGATACAGTGTGAAGCTTAAAAATAATTGTATTGAAAATCATTACTACTTATAATTTGTACACACTGATTTAATGACGAGTTTTCTTCATTTTATTATTAAATAAAGACATTTATCATTATTTAATAGGATACGAAGCTGCCAATAAAAGCTTATGTTAATATAATAAAATATTTAAATATGCTTGCATTACTTTCATAGATGTGTGGCGCCATGTCTGCAAAAGGAAAAGATTTATATTTCATAAGAGACACGGCGGCGGAGGTTAACAAAAACATGGCTACACTCGGAGTATGCTTGAGTGCTTGCTCTTTACCAGGTAATATTAAATATCATTAAACGACTAGGTTAAAAGACCGATGATGAATGATGTGTAACACAGTGTTTACGAGTGGAAATCCATCCATCCTGATAGAATCATTTGTTCTTTTCACTGTAAATGTGGGGTTACGTCTGGTTAGAGCACTGGTTCCCAACCAGTGCACCAGTGGCCCGCAGAAGCCTAAATATGGTCCGCGAACGATTTAAATTTTATGACTGGAAATGGTGAGGCGAAGTTTCTGTTGGATTATCACAGTTAATTTTTATTATACCTACATGTATAGTGGTCCCTGCTACCAAGAATTATATAAAAAGTGGTCCTTGATCAAGAAAAAGTTGGGAACCCCTGGCTTAGAGAAAATGTGCCATTAGAATATCACTGACAGTAGATATATAAAAGGTTTAAAATGAGTGAAAAATAATATTTTTTCCTCTATACAAATCATAAAAATATCAAAGTTAGTAAATAGCAAAAAAGCATAGAATGCCACGTCAACCTGAAAGTCTTAATTAATATTGTTTCACACATTACATTTTTGATCAAAGATAGTTGGTTCAATTTTTTATTTTATTTGTGATCTTTTATAAAAAGGTCAGCCGCCGTTATTCGAGACGGACCCGGACAAGATGGAGCTGGGCATGGGCGTGCACGGGGAGGCGGGCATACAGAAATTGAAATTGGCCACGGCGAAGGAAACTGTTACTATGTTACTTGATAAAGTAAGTCTAATACTTATTTAGAAAACGTATAAAAATTTGAACGTAGCGGTACTTGAACCGGCGCCTCCTGGAATCGACTAACACTTTACACAAAAAAAATAAGTCTAATTTTTATAAGAATAGTTTAATTTAATAAATCTATATATGTACCTATCTACCTATTGCTTCTTTTTTATACTATATATTACTTCAAAGAGAGGGATATTTTTTTGTCTTAAGTTATTTTAAATTTGTAAGTAGCTATTTTTTACGTTAAGTAATATATTATGAATAAAAAATTAGGACAAGTTGTCTGTAGTGACATAATAATAAATCATGGTACATTGTGTAGCTATTTTGAATATTATTTTAATAGAATAATTTACTCGATTCGCTATACAGGATGGAAGTGTCAGCACCACTTTAAATGAAACCACAGTTTTAACTACTCTATAAAAGCCTAATACAATTTTTTTGAAAAACAGCATAAATAATAAAATTATTGTTGTAATATAAAACTCCATTTGTCAAAAACGACGCAACACTATAAATCTATCAAAGGGAAACCGCCGCATACGCCTCATTCCGAAATCGAGTCATAGGTATTGGCAGCAAAGTTCAAAGTTGCTTAACCTTTAATAGTATTTTTGTAGTAGTATGTGTTTACGTTAATGGTATCTATCTATGCTGCGTCACACGAAATACAGATATGCATAAACATCATGAAATAAAAAAAAATCCTACGTCTAAACTGTTGAGATATCTTGATTTTTTTTTAGGTATAGGTTTAAAATATTTTACCCGATATGCTGTCCCCGTAAAAGTAAAAATACAAACTTACAAAGTAAAGTATCTATATCAAGTCGTAAAAATTGTTTAATTAAAAATATAATACTTAATTTGTATGTGATAATTGTTTTAAACAATTCTGGCTATATTTTTTTAAAATTGAACAAAATGAATCTTACAACCATTTAGAAAAAACATTGTATCACCTTTACAGATAGTAGACCATCTGAATCTGAAAGCGGGCAACCGAGTTGCGGCCATGATCAATAACTTAGGTGGAACTTCTCTATTGGAAATGAATATTATTGCTGGAGAAGTTAAAGAATATTTAGGTATGTATATATTTATAGTTAATTTGGCAGATTTTTTAAATCTCTTTTTTATTTTCATAGTGTATCCTGTATATAAAGGGGTAGACACACGACCTAGTGTTAGGTTAATTAATTGAAATTAATTATAAAATAAATTGTGCTTGATAAGTGTATGTTAGTAACAAGGAACGTCATTAAATAAAAAAAAAATGGTAGTATAAAACTGTATAATACTATAATTTTAAAACAGTTCAAGCAGTATTTCAAGCTGGTGTAAATGATGTGCCATAAATAAGCAATACTTTGAAGTAATAACTTTACCTTCACACTGTATTTTCATTTATTATTTGTTAAGAATTTATTATTTCTAAAAAAAGTATTAATAATTGATTTACATTATTGTGGCGTTGAGACGTACAAACGACTAAGTAAATTAGCTATAAATTCAAATTTTGCCACGTTAAAAAAATCAAAATACTTAACAATAGGTACGATACTATTTTTAAACATTTAATACTTTAAAGTGTGTTTTTTTACAGATAAAAAACAAATAAAAATGGAGCGCTTATACTCCGGTCATTTAAAAACGTCCTTAGAAATGCACGGTTTTCAAATAAGTTTGTTACATTTAAATAAACAAAATGGCGATACCTGGCTCGAACTGTTAGACGAACCTACGGATGCTGTGGCGTGGACGGGCAGTGCCATGTCGGTGCGAGATGACAATGATGCTGATGATGTTGATGATGAACATGACGATGCATTGTTGCAGAGCGATGAGAAGAAGGTAAGTCTGATTGTAAATATTGCAGTTGAATAAACTACAGCTCTCAAGTGTTTTGGTGCCAATTACTTCTTTTTTTTAGGAAATATTTAATTTATTTATATTGGTCTGGCAACTAAGAACTTAAATTTAGCTATGTTTATTTTATTAAAAATCTCCGAACTAAAATTGTAATTCTGAAAATTAAAAAAAAAAACATGTAATTCACTTACTTAAATATAAGTGGAGAAGTGATAATAATTTCAAATATAAATATTTCTACGAACAAGAATCGAATCAAAACGTATACAAACGTTAATTTTGTACTCCATAGCATTGTATGTGTGGTAGTGTTGCGTCGTTTTTGGCATTTTTTCATATATTTTTTCAGCTTCACGTTGTATCCCGCAAATAGCATCAACAGGGAACCTAACTCTCTCTCTCTTTTCTAGACATGTCGTTTCCCACTTTCCGCTCGAAGCATTGTGTGTTGAGTGGCGGAACTTAACGCCGCAATATTTTATTAAGTATTTATTATAAATATTTTCCACTGCACCATAACGGAGACGTTTATTCTTATGTTCTTTAATATTATTGTACGTTTTAATATCATTCTCGATACATTCCAGCTACCATCAGGACCTTCATTAAATAAATCGGAGCAAGACTTACTATTAAATTGTCTAAAGTCAGCAGCTTTACAAGTAATATCTAAGGAACGTCTACTGAATGAATTGGATTCAGGATGCGGGGACGGAGATTGCGGGATTACCATTAAGAATTTTGGCAATTGTAAGGAAAATAGCTCGTATTTAATTTGATTTTTTTAATGTTAAATTAGTTTTGTATGCATGATCATATAGACTTGGTGGTCGCCGTGGCGTAGTGGCGTCTGAATGTAAACGCGACGGTTGAGAATTCGATTCCAACTTGGGGCAATATATTATGTTTGTTACCGCGGTTTTGTAAGACAAAGCGTGCGGTGCGAGGGGAACGGAGTGTTTAAACACTAGGTACCTTTAAATTTTACTCTGTTGTTTCTACTTTTATAGATCATTGATTACAAAAGTACATTTTATGTTATTTTTTTAATATTTTAGATTTTTTACCTTTACGCTGTATTGCGCACGTAGCAGGGTAGGCAGAGGCAACCTAGTATTAAGCCACTCCGTTTCCATTAAGACATTTTCATTTCCCACTTTCCGCTGAAATCATTTTCAGAGACGAGACTGAACGCTACGCTTTACTTCGTTACCAAACTAGAAAATAAAAATATTGAATATTTGAATCCCCGAATGGGAATCGAACTCACAACCGTCGCGTTTATAGACTCACGCTTGTACTCGGCCCCTTAAGTTATTATTTGTTTCTTTCAGCGATCATTACCTATTTAAACAAATCGTCTCTACAATACCCCTCAAACGTGTTATGGGAGTTATCAGAAATAGCCGAAGCGGACATGGGAGGGACTTCGGGCGGTATTTACAGTTTGGGTCTAGCCGCCGCCTCGCAGGCTATGGCCAAGTAACTACTACGTTTTATTTTATTTATGTTCTTAACATATCTGTAGGAAGATATTTTACATGCCATCGAGATACCAACAAATAATAATATTATGAGAATTTTGGCGTAGCTTGATAAGAACGTGTGGCTTAATGGTCAGCCGTCAGAGCGCTTGGGCGGGAACAAGAGGCGCGGGTTTTTATACGCTCATATTTTTATATGTTTTCTAGTATATTTTGTATATTATACTTTAAAAATGTTAAAAAGATTCACATTTTTTTGAGTTAATTTTAACTTAACTGAGAATCGAATCTGTAATTTAGTTATGTCAGTGCAGACAGCATCTGACTGTAAAAATAACTTTTATGAGGTCAATTTCCACTCGGGAAAAGAGTAATATTTAAAATATTTTTATTTGCATGCTTAGATTTATAAAGCGCGACGTGACTAAATGGTTAGCTAAAAATAGACACAATCTAATATATTTATGAATAATTTCAAATTATGATTTTTTGTATTATATTTTCAATATTTTAATATTTTTTGTTATTTAGCGAGAAAATCAACGATAGAAAGGCATGGCTGAACGCGTGGCAAAGCGCGATGGCCGCTATCACTAAGTATGGAGGAGCGGAGCCCGGCGACAGGACGATGGTATGGAGTTCAAATTTATGTATACTTGTAATTTATATTTTGTGTACTACATAATCTAATCCAGCTTCACCGTGTATCTCTAGCGTGATAGTCCGAGAGAACGGTGCGCCAAACGCTATGGTCGCCACATACTTACTTCTTTTGCCTCGTCCACTGTCATTAACCTCTTCGTACATGCCCTCCGGCGGGTTTTCATGCTTTTTACGTGACCTTCCTCCGGTATCTTTGATACTGTGTTTTCGAAGGGCAACCAACATCTCTTACCGCTGACTTTTCTGTCTTCTTTACCATTCTTCCATCATTAATTGGTTCGACGTGCTGATCACATTCTTCTTCATTCTCATCGTGATACCTCGCTAGTGCCTGCCATTCTGTGTATCTTTTCATTGCGGATGCGATCAGCTAAGCTGACTCCGCATATTCTACGAGGAGATCACATCTCCACGGCATTCATCTTTCTTTCATTCTTCATTGGTAATACCCACGTTTTGCTGTCGCATAACAGCTTCGGTAGCATTGTGAACGGCCAAACGCACAACTAAAATCTTTTTCGTTAACGGGTTTTCCGTGATCATTCGGAGGTAAAAGATCTGATCCATACACTCTACTCTAAGGTCTAAAGACTGCTCGGGCCTCCCGCAACAGCTTTCACTTTCTCTTGCATTCTTCATAAGTACTTACTTTCGTTTGGCGTTTTTGCAGCTTATACTTTTTCCTTTTTAGCCTCTTGTATTTTTTAAGGATAATACTTTTATAAGAGGCTAAAAAGGTAAAACTGAGGCTTTATTAACCTATCATGCTTCTTTCTTTGTTTCTACAGCATCATCCCACCATTCGTTGTGCTTTTTGCTGAAGCCTCTTTCCCTTTACCAAAACCCCCTGTCGCTGCTTCCTTCATACAATCCCTAAGGTTTACCGATCAACTACTGTCAATCGAAGAATCTTGAAGCTTCCAGCTTCTTATTCGGTAACTCGAAGTAAGTTTGGACATTTCGTGTACTACTTAGAACATCCCTGACACTCTTCCTAGATTCCTCGAGTTGGCCTAATGAAGCTGAGGATATTGGCAGCCAGAGCAAGTCAGATCATACAGCCAGCAAGAATACTCTTGTTATCCACAGCTTAAAGTGAACTCAAAGCAGTCTCGGGATAGTCTTGTAGTCAGCCGCTGCAGTAACTAATCGAGAGGACAATAGCACACCTATACGTTGACAGCCCCGCTCGCTCTCTGGTACGCCGGCACAGAAAGCGACCCGACTGCCCGGTAAATCGGTCGTGTCATTGCCCTTTCGCTTGGTCTCATTCACACAAATAACATCCAAATCTCAATCATCCATTACATCTAATTATTCATTAAACTTTTCTTCCATGCCTCCTCTTACATTGCACGTATTATAGTTATTTTTAGCTGCGTCTTCCACCACATGTGTACTACGTTGTATTTATTTATATATTATATCTAATTACATTATTTATATTTTAATTTTTATCGCCTCTCACATTTAGCGGGAAATCGATCCCACAACCATTGTGTATATGGAACGTGAAATATTTTACAACGGTATCACGGCGTTTATAGCTTTTTTTTAAATAAAAATGTGTCGACATTTCACATCACACTTTGAATTATTCACACCAAATTAAACATTTTACACTTCATTCTCATATTTTTTAATAATTATTACTTTTACACTACAAATTATTTTTTTAATATATATTTTCAGTTAGACACATTACACGCTTCTTCAATTGTATTTGAAAAGAACTTAAACGATGATCTTAAGACTTTACTAACAAAAGCCGACGTGGCTGCCGAAAAAGGAGCTCAAGCTACCGCAGATATGACGGCTAAGTAAGTGTAAATACATATATTAAAGTATATTATTATTTAAGTAAGAATGTTTATAGGTAGAATAGTTTAGGGCAGTCATTCTTAACCATTATTTTTAACATTGCTTTTAAGAAAAAAAATTAGCTAAAAAAATAAAATATATCTTCTTTGTGCAACTTATTTATTTACTAATACCTCATATATTTTTAAGATTGGACTTGGCTATTTTAAAAAAAATATTTTTATAGTTGACACAAGTATAATATCAAACCGCCCGATTTCTAAGTTGCCTCGCGTACTGCCTTGTCTTTTTATAGGAAATCTAAAACATAATTATTACTTATTTTGTATTACATTTTCATCAAAATTAATTAATATATATTTCTCTTTTGTCAGTGTGGGACGCGCTTCTTATGTGTCCAGTGAATACCTGCAAAAGGAGGACGCGGGCGCGCGCGGTGTCGCTATATGGCTGAATGCTATATTTGATTATATTAAAGAGAATTATTAACAAATTGGATATAGATGTACTTTTTTTATGTAAATTTTATATGAAAACAAAAGAGACAACAAATGTTGTATGTAATAAAGTTACTATGCGATACGATTTTTTATTACTATTGTCAATCAAATGTCATATTTGTAGTATATACTTGTGAATAAAAATATTTTTATTAAATATGTACATGATTATATTATGATTTTTATTATTAGCTATTTTCCTATATGCTATACATTATAAAAACTGTGCGTTAAAACGTAGGCTTCCTCTACCTACACTAGCAGAAAAGTAAAGGAATATAAAAAATATATAATTATCATTAAATTAATATTTCCATAGAAGTGAATCTTAATAAATCTAAATTAGGTAGGCCAGTCGTAGCGCAGCGGGACGAAGTGTGACTGTAAAACCGACTGGTTGTGGGTTCCATCCCCACTCGAGGAGATAAAATATTTACTTAAATCTATATTTCCATTTTTTCGCTCTGGTTAAGCGCGGCGTTGAGTTCTGCCACTCAACACGCAATGCCTCCACAATTCGGCAGAAAATGGGAATCGGAGTGTCTTAACACTAGGTTCCCCCTGCCTACCTTGCTGTGTGCGGGATACAGCGTGAAGCTGATTTAATTTTGATTTTTAGGTAGGTAGGTCGGTCTAAATAAAAAACAAATTTACCAACAATAATTTTAATCATCACAATTTGTTAACAAGTCGTCGTTCTAAAGTTACACAAATATTAGTTTACATCTACTATCCATTAAAAGGCCAATACACGCTCAATATTATTGCCCAATAGAGATTGTGCAATAAAATAACAAACATTTTAGCATGTTAGCAGAGAGGACTTATTAGGATAGTCCAATTTGTTAAGCGGGGAACTTTACGCCACTATTTTACTGCTATAAACTTAGAAGAACGGAGAAATAATAATGTTTTAAATATAATTATATGATATATTTCCCCGAGTGTGTTTCGAGTACATACAATTATGACGCTGTCACGGTGGACTCAAGAGTGAGAGGTAATATACATATTGTGCAATATATTTGCACAATAATATTGATCGTGTCTAACTAATCGCTTTAACCATTTTAAAGAGTACTTTGCTTTATTTTAATTAAAAAAATCCTATATTTTTTATTAAAAATAATATGACATAGTAAGCTTTTGAATGGTGAAACAAAATTGAATGAGATATTTTAGTACAAAATCACCTATCATCACTCTTCACCTTCTATTAAATCACTCTAAATAAACATAAAAAAAACATACTTATTTGAAATATTAGAATACACACAAACAATAATAAACTTGTAGGTACACAGTATTTAAACACACATACAAAAAATTATCAATTGAAGCAAACGATGGCTTAAAACATATATTTCAGTGCTTATATAGTTTGAATACAATTTTCATTTATTAATATTGTTATAAGGATACTGTCAGAAAGACGTTTTGTCTCATTTCGTTTTCGTTCATACACTTGGGTTTGATTTTAGTAAGGTATATTTGATCACTATTTGGTTTTTATAACGTTAAAACGAGAAATGTTAGAAAAACATAGCTGTTACAATATTATGTTTAATTAAGTAGGTTTATTTCATATTATTTCTGTTTTTACTTTTAGAGTTTGAGGATAAAGATAGAAAAATATTTACGTGTCGTGGCGTGTCGCGACACACTACTAGAAGCTAATCGGTTTCATACATTTAGTATGGTTAGGGACATATTTGCATGTCGTGTCATGTCGCAACGCGTTTTGTCGTGACGCCGAATGCTTGACACCGATTGCGCCAGAGCGGTGGTGGGGGTTATGGCGTGGCTTGTGGCGGGAGCACCTAGCGGACATTTTTAATTTATTATAGAAAAATTACTTAGGATCTTATTGAACTTATACGCCAACGAAAAGCTATATATAACTCAAAGTGTAAAGAGTACAAGGATTATTTGATCTCCTGTTCAGTATATTCCTTTCTTTTTTTTGCCCTCTAGAAGTTTCATTGCTAAGATAAATTGAAGATCTTCATCAAAATTACTAGAAAACATTATGATTGTTTTAATGCTGCAAAAGTTCGTTAGGTACTGTTCAAAAATAACATCACAGCACGCCACGACACGAAAATGTGCACACTTACCGTCACGACAGTTTCCGCCTTAATACTTTGCCCTATTGGCATTAACAGTGTCACCGATTCGGTAAGGAACAGGACTCTGTGCCTGAGAAAGTGCCAGCACTACGTGGCTGCTTACGAGGATGTCGACGGCGGGGACTCGAATCTAGGCATGGCCCGTCGATCGGGTTTGAAATATTTCTGTTTATGAATTTTCTTAGAAGGCGATTGTTAGGTTCATATCGTTTTGTCTCTCTCATACTCGTTTATATTAGCTATATTTAATATTTTAATTGTTTTTATGAATATTATTAAAACCGATGTATATTTGTATATATAAGGAATTTATACATTTTCCACTCACCTCGAGGTAGCACCATAATAACCATATATGTATATATTTTATATTTATGACTTAAATATAATAAGTGACTGCCTGAACATTTTGGGCTTATCTTGATTTAAAAAGGCCACATTTTGGTTAAAAACAAGTTTAAAAGAAGTTTTAAAAAAAGGTACTGATTAGTCGTATTTTTGATTCTAAGTTACGACTAAGAGAACGATTTTAAAGTCAAATTTCAGTCAGTCACTTATTATATTATTTAATTACTATTGATTATACGTTTAATTTATTGCTAAACTTGAATATTATTGTTGTAATAAAACATAACTTGTTGTATTCCGACCAGCGGCATATGATTTAAAAATATTTTGTTATCCAATAATTATTTGATATATGTGTCTATTACTACTAGATATTGTAAGGTTGTTTCTATTAATATTTATCAAATTTCTAGATGTTACAAAAAAAAGTTTTTTTTTCAAGAAGAGAAGAAAAGTTGTCTAAGTTTTTGTACTTGAGCCATGAGTTCCTATGCATCGCCTAATATAA
Organism: Heliconius erato x Heliconius himera; assembly: GCA_013421005.1. Classification (NCBI taxonomy): domain Eukaryota; kingdom Metazoa; phylum Arthropoda; class Insecta; order Lepidoptera; family Nymphalidae; genus Heliconius; species Heliconius erato x Heliconius himera. The sequence goes on along the minus strand of JAATLQ010037593.1, from coordinate 34,659 downwards.
TGTAACTTGACGGAACTTAACACCTTGTTATGTCTTGTTACCGGAGCGAGGAAATGAAAATAATTCGTTTTGTTGAGATCGAAAGCACAACTCGTGTCTACAGTCAGGTGATGTGCTCCTGCGTTATAGAATTGAACTGTCTGATTGTGATTTCTAAATAACTGTGGTTTTCAAAGTGCATATAGTTATGTACACCATATTAAGACACAAATAAACAAATTTAATAAAAAAAGCAAAATGTTTTTCCGCTGTTGTCAGGGTTTAATCTATTTAATAGGACTTTCACTGGATGGTAAAGGAAGTTGTGGTTCCGCAGGATCTGAATAACTGCGTATATTGCGCGTGAATACCTACCGTCCATATAGATGTGATATAACTAAACATTTCTCTATTGAATACGACGATTTTTAAATTAATGCAGATATTTAAATGACAATTTATTTAAAGCCTAGCGAGCGCTGCTTGTTAATGTAGATTTACCAAATTTAAATTATACCACTTTTCTTATAATAACTTGAAAATTTTTAAATTGATTATAAATAATATTATGTAACTGACATATTTGTCCATGCTGTTGTGTTTCTTTTGTTATTTTTTAAGCAAAGCGTTTTTAAATTACGGTTATTAATTTTTTATGATTATTTTAAAATATACTTCGTAAACGGTCCTATCAAATATTCTATATTATGTATTCCATAAATTTACATGTACAGCAGAAAACGCAAAATTAAAAAAAAAAACTCGTTTAGGCATTAGTAACCCTTAGTTATAGAATAATATTTAAAATTTTGTATATACAAAAAAAAATAATAAATGGAAAAAAGATTACTGACCTATGTCTAAAGATATTGGTACCTTTTTGTTTGTTTTTGTTTTATCGGTTTTTAATAATATTTTTTTAAGTCTTTTTTATCTCTAAAACAATTAATTACACAATTTTTATTTATTGAAACTAGCATTTGAACAACAGATCCGTTGTTATAAAAAAAACATTTCAATTCTCGCATTTGATGAACAACTAACTAGTGAGATAGTCGGATAGTGATACAGTGAGATAGTGTTATAACACTACGATTATGAATAGCCGTAATGTTACTAGATAAAGTGTGTACTAGAAATCCCATTCAGTGCTTTTTTCTATTTCCATTTCAGAAAGTTTCTCTTCTAGTAGTAAAGCTGATATATCGTCTGTAATAAGAAAAACAACAAAATAACAAACAATACAAAAAATTTAACACAAATGTTAAAATCTTTCTTTCTTTTTTAGCTGTATCCCGTATATAGTAGGATAGGTAGAACAAACCCAGTGTTAAGACACTCCGTTTGCCACACCCCGCCTATTTCTCGAGGTATTGCGTGTGGAGTAGCGGAATTCCACGCCGTGCTTTGCCTTGTTACCAGAGCGTGGAAATGAAAGTATATAATACATTATTTCGAGTGTGAATCGAACCCACAACCGTCGCGTTTACAACCACACATATATATTCTCATATTTCTCAAAAATGTCCAGAACTAGAACTCTTAAAAATAAAAAATAAAAACTTGAACTTGAGGCCAGTCGTGGCGCAGCGGCACGAAGTGTGACTGTAAAACCAATTGGTTGTGGGTTCGAGTCCCACTCGAGGAGATGAAATATTTACTTAAATGTATATTTCCATTTCTTCGTTCTGGTGTCGAGGTTAAGCGCGGCGTTGAGTTCTGCTACTGAACACGCAATGCCTCCAGAATTCGGCAGAAAGTGGGGAACGGAGTGTCTTAACACTAGGTTCCCGCTGCCTACCCTGCTGTGTGCGGGATACGGATACATCGTGAAGCTGATTTAGAACTCTTCTACTTTGTAATATAAGATAATAAATACACCATTACAGTTAGTGATTATACAATCACTAACTACAATTACTAACGCGACAGCTGTGGGTTCGATTTCGATTCGGGGCAATGATTAGACTAAAATAATTTTAATTTACCAGCTCTACGATAAAACATAGCGTTGAGTCCGGCTCAATACCCAATGAATCGAAATTTTCAGCTAAGCAATAGATAAGAAAAATAACTTACCGGGATCAGGTTTGACAGGCTTCACACGACCGATGAGACTTGGCAAGAAATCAGTTTTTCTTATTTGCTTAAAAAAAGGATGATTCAATAGTTGACTTGCAGATGGCCTCTTTTCTGGATCACTGAAGTGGTAAACAGTTTATTTTAATGTTATTATTATTATAAAGTTAAATATTCTTTATTGTGAGAATTAAGGTTTCAATTTTATTCTTCACTGATGGTCAATAACACTATTTTACAATGTGGAAGGACATTGTATCGTACGTATCCGGGCTTGGACATTATGACCGACGCGTCCGGACCTGTGTATAACGAATTTAAGGTACCGAAACTTATCCAACTTAACGGCTGGTTTAGGACCTACATATATGGATAGTGTCCAAATCCGGGCTCCCGCAAGGCATAAGCTCGGTCTTTAACACGTTTAATTGAAGACCGCCGTTCTCAAGCGTACTCTTACAGGGTTTCACTTAACGCTCTAGCATCAGTCGGTTCTCGTCAATGAGTATCGGCATATCAATCACGGAAGCTGGCCCTGGATATGAGCCGAGACAGTGTCCAGCACTACACTAAATAAGAACGGACTAAGAGCTGAGCCCTGGTGAACCCCTACTGTAATCTGGTAGTGTTTAGTGTCGTCAGCAGCAGTCCTAACTATAGAAATGGAGTCGTGGTACAAGTCTCTGACAATCTCAATATAGGTCTCAGAGGATCCCATGGATCGTAATGCCGACCAGATACACTGTGCCTCGTCAGTGTATGTGGTGGGCATTACACTATTGTGCACAGGTACAGTTAAAGTCCTTCTGCAGATTTTAAAAGGCCACATGCAGAGTTTGCCTTTTTTCCCTGTATGCCTTCACTAAAGTTGTAAGAGTAAAAAAGGCGTCCACAGTTCAGGGATATAATATAGCCACTTCTACCTGTACAATGACAATGCACAGCAAAATCTGCTGTACATAGCAGAATGGAATTTGTCATAAAGCTCCTTGGGGAGTTTAGGAGAGCAAGAGCTAAGAGCGGATTTCTCGAAATATCTACGGTTCTGTTTCCTTCTATTATAACTATATAACCATTTTATGGGCTCGTGACAAGTAAATATATACCGTTGCAACAACTGATCGCTGAGATGGTGGAAGGCGTCCGACAGTTTCCTGTTAGAGTAGGCCGCGCGCAGACGGGACATGCCCTCGGCGCTGTCGCCCACGCCGCTGTCCGTGTTGTACATACCTGCAATATTACATCTTAATAAACATACAGACTAACAAATTCTTTTTTTTTATTGTTTTAGTGTTGTGTAAATAATATTAGGTTACTTTTTAGAGTTTTTTGTTTTAATATTTTCCAATTATCAATTATGTCATAAAAAAACCTTACTCTTCATCTCTCCATCGTCCAGTGGTTCGGGAAATGAAGAACAATCCAACAATTGAGGGCGACTGCCTCTCACTTTCTCAGTAAACATAAGTGTGTTGGGTACTTCTGCAAATGGCACCGCACCATTCGCTAACTCACAACTTAAAACACCTAATGAATATATGTCTGAGCGTTCATCGTAACCTTTGAGATTCTGAAATTAATATATGGATAAATTTATATTAATACTAGAGACTCGCTCACGGTTTCACTCGCTTTACCTACATAATTATTAATTTAATAATCTGCAGTACTTTCGTTTTTTAATAATAATATCCTTTGAGGCCAGTCGTGGCGCAGCGGCACTAAGTGTGACTGTAAAACCGAATGGTAGTGGGTTCGATCCCTACTCGAGGAGATAAAATATTTACTTAAATTTATATTTCCATTTCTTCGCTCTGGTGTCGAGGTTAAGCGCGGCGTTGAGTTCTGCCACTCCGTTCTACACTTTCTGGCGAATGCTGTCGCCAGAAAGTGTAGAACGGAGTGTCTTAACACTAGGTTCCCTCTGCCTACCCTGCTGTGTGCGGGATACAGCGTGAAGAATTTTATTTATTTTAAAAACAATATCCATACCTATATTAAAAAGTTAAAATAGACAATATTTATACCTATATCAGCCAATTCAATAAAACATTTATGTTTCCATGTAATCCAATGTAGTTACGGTCAGCATTACCTCATACATAACTAAACCTTTGTCCATGCGGGCAAAGCCGCGGGCACAGCCGCAGGCAAGTAGATATTCTAATAAAAGTAAGTAAGGAACGCCTCGAGACTTTGGTGGAAAGTAAGGAATGAAAGTGTCTTAAAGAGTTTTGTCTCAACACTATGTTTCATGATACAGCATGATAAAAAAAATATTGTGGCACAGGCTTCAAAAGTACAAGAAATATTTTGGGTTTGATAACCTTTCAGGCAAACCATTATGTTAAAATTATTTAAACTTTACTACCCTGGTAAGACAGAGTCCGGCATTGAGTTGCACCTCAGATAAGTTATTTAGATAGAAAATAAAATGATATTTTAACAAAAACAGTAATGTATAATTGACAGCAGACCTTTTTCATTTTAATTTAAATGTTAGTTTGTAATATAAAATATATAAAACCAGTATAAATAAGTTAATACTAAAATAATACCTGTTCCAATAATTCAGGACTTAGCCACATCAAATTAGCATTATCATGATCCGGTGGTGGCAAATTATGTTGCTTTTGCCGTCTCCCTCTAACCATCATGCATGCTGCACTGCGTAACCCTGATATGCGGATTGTGCCATTTGTGTCGAGAAGTATGTGACTAGCGCGGATACTTCTTTAAAGAAACATATTATTTTTAATTTCTATCATGGCTTCTGATTGTGTATTCTAGAGTTATCAGTTCAATACACACAGAGGAATTATTTTCATTTCCTTACTCTGGTAATAAGACAAAGTGAAGCATTGAATTCCACCACTTAACACACAATGTCTCACAATGAAACAAAATGTCTTACCCTTGTTATATTGAGATACACAGTGAGGAAAAAAACAAATCAGTAGAAGAGTTCTTGACCATATTTGTGACTGTTGTTGATGCAATGAAAAGGCATACATGTTTTATGTTGTTTCTTAATAAAAACAGGATTAGACCTTACCTATGAATATAAAACTGTCTATGTAAATATTGCAATGCTAGCAACACATCTCTTAGTATCATAGCACAGGCCAGTTCAGGTAGACCTTCTTGAAAGTATCTATCTAGAATATCTCTACAGGAACCCAAGTTCATGAGAGGTGAAACCACATATAACTCAGGACCATAAACAAATGAAGTTAGATAAGGCAATATATTTGGATGTTGCAGCTCTTTTCTTGTTAGAATATCTTGCTGTAACATAAAAGATTGATAATCATTAATTTTTGTTTATATGCATAATTAATTACTGTTAAAAATCTTAAATAAACATGTTTTTAGCCCACATACCTGAATTAAATTGGCTTTTTCTTTAGATTTATCAACAAAATATCTTTTAATAGCCACATTTTGGTTGTATGGTTTGTAAACAGCTGAGTATACTACTGCAACGCCCCCACAGCACTCTGCTATAATTGAAGTCAGCTGGTAGTCATTAATATCGGGATTAAACATTGCAGGATTTGAACCGTCTAAAGTATTCAAATATTGAAATTATTATCCTTATTTTTTTAGCCACTATAAACACATGATTTTAAATTATATTAACAAAGAAAATATAGCAACTTCGCAGTGAATAAATAAAGTAAACATAAAATAATTATCAACAAAATATGCAACCAACGCTTGACAGATCAACACCGTTCTGAAACGTCAAATTGATTGACGTTTCAAACATTTTCAAACATTTACCAAAGTTATACAAGAAACAATTTGTACGATAATAACACTGTGTTGTTAGTGAAACACTGTGTCGCGGCTATTAACGCCCACCTCTCAAGCGTTGCTTAATATCAAAAATAAATTACTAACTATTGTAAATACATACATATGAAACAGAGCAAAATTTACAATAAAATAGAAATATTATGAAGTAAAGTAAAATAAAAATATGCACATGTTTGTTAGTGTGTGCGTGCGTGTGGCTGCGTGTGTGTTTGTGTGCTTATGTATGCATTTGAAATTTAAATCTCATATTGTTAGGATTTTCTGTGTCATCATAATTTAGTGTTAAAAGCCAATTATTTAATTCGATTTTATACCTCCGTAGGGTTAGGCGGTGGATTCTCCATTTTTCGTTAATATCTGCGTTTCAAAGTTACACTATTCGGGTTGTTAAGTATTTTTTGTGTTTCCGTAAAATGGCGTGCAAGATAAACAATTGTCGAACACTCAATACATTATAAATTGTATATAAATCTGTAGTTGAAAAACGCCTAGGTTTGTGTTCTCTCCACCCCATGCTAGAATGCAGTAATCCGAAATAGACTGCACAATACAAATATATGCCATTTTTAAGATTTTTTGAGTTGCGCTAAACCTAAGTTTTCTAAAAACATGCATGAGTTTCTTTAATCGGGATACTATAGCATTTATATGTTGAGTCCACGTGAGATTTTCATCTAGGATTACCCCGAGGTATTTTATAGCATGTGATCGACTAAGCGATTTGTTTGCAATGATCGAATACGATTCATATGGAATTTGGGATTTATGGCCAAAGGTAATAAATTTGTTTTTTTCAATATTTACTGTCAATATGTTACATTATAACCAATTGATTATAGTAACTAAAGTTTTTTCACTATGCTTACGTGCATCCGATTATGTGTTTGTTACCTTTAACGATCAGAGCAGTATCATTTGCGTAAGTAATAATTTTACAGTTTGGAATTTGTAGCTTGCTTGCTTGCAGGTCTTTAATGTATATTAGAAACATGATAGGTCCCAGCACACTACCTTGTGGCACTTCGAAGGATATATTTTGATCGCTACTTATTATATTGTTTATAGAGACACACTGGGTTCTTTCACTCAGATAGCTTTTAAAAAGGTCATACACCGTTCCTCGTATACCATTTTTTTCTAATTTGGAAAGGAAAAGAGGGATACAAACAGTGTCGAAGGCTTTTGATAAGTCCAAAAAATACCCACAGTATAATTTTTTTTGTCAATATGTTGAATGGCGGAATTTTGGACAAAGAACTCAAAATGGAGATAGGTCTATAATTGTTGACAGATTCATTATCATCGTTCTTATAGATTGGATGGATAATAGCTTTCTTAAAAATCCTAGGAAATATGCCCTCCGATAAACACAGATTGAACAGCCTAATTATTGGAGGAGTCAAGACATCTACAGCTGTTTTTAGTATCGATGTCGATATACCATCCCAGCCCACCGAGCAGTTATCCTTAAGTTGGCAGATAATATACTTGATTTCAGACTCATCGGTGTCATTAATAACCATTGAAGTGGACATAAATTGACTATTTGGAATTTTAATGTATTCCTTATACTTAACGGATGGTAGAATGACTTTAGATGCAATCTCTCTCTATATTGGCAAACAAATTGTTTACGCCATTAACTGCTTCATGTGCATCATTCACTGATTTAAACATTTAAAAGGTGGCTTGACACATTCGCTTTTTTGTTAGGTATATTGCCAAACTGTTTAATTAAGTCCCAAGTCTTTTTTGAATCTTTCCTAGCTTTAAAAAAAACATTACTTTTTTATTTATTATATTGCTCGGGATTACATATTTGTGAGTCTGACACTGATATATTTTCAATATTTTTACAGTTAATTTGTCAATTAACATATTTGTTAATATTTTTTATAATTATCATTTTTAGTGTGACGTTTAAAAGGCTTAGTTTAGAAAAACCCGCGTGAAATATGTGTTTAGTTACTTTTGAGACTTTGTAATTACGGTTATTAATATTTAAGTTGTAAATTGATTTGTGTGTTGTAAATATTTTTTATATTGTGTAATTTTGAGAAATTGTTAAAACGTATGCACAAAAAATAATTATACATAATAAATAGTACATAACGACAATGAGCGTGAATTTCATAAGCTAAAAGAATAATTAAATCTAGTTTGAATACAAAGAAGATAACACGAAAAGATATTAAAACGGCTAGTCAATTCATGGCTCTTAAGACAGACAGATCGTCCTCATCTTTTATTATCTTCAAACGTTCTCCTTCCTTCTTCCTTAAGATGGAGTTGGAGTATTAAGTTCAGAAGGCGAACAAAGGTGTGATTGTGACGCGGCGGTTGTGGGTTCGTGCTATAAACCCTAGACGGGACGGAACCAAGGTCTTCTGCTTGGTGAGAATTCTCGACTCTCCAGTTGAGCTATTATAACTATAATTTTTTTTTTTTTTTATGGAAAAGGACAAGGCAAACGAGCGTTCGGGTCACCTGATGGTAAGTGATTACCGCCGCCCACGGCCCCGTGCAACACCAGAGGAGCTACAGGTGCGTCGCCGGCCTTTAAGGTGGAGATAGACGCGCTTTTTGAAGATACCCATGTCATATCGACCTGGAAACACTGCCGCGGGTAGGCCATTCTATAATATAATTCGTAACATTTACCTTTGTATTTAAATGATATTTTGTAGCAATGTATTTTTTTAAAAACATTGATAAAATGTCAAATAACATCACATTCAACATTTCTGAAAATGAAACCTTACTAGATCGATTTATCGCTGTCCAAAAATCTAATTATTGGAGCCGTTTTCGAGATTCAGGTAAGAATTGCTTGCCTTCACGGGGAATTGTGGAAGTTTCTCGTAAAAATATTTTTTTTATGTAAGTTTCTATTGAGTTTTAGTTAAAGTTTCTGTTTGATTATCACAATTATTTTTTATTATACTAACGTAGTGGTCCCTGCTGCCAAGAATGACATAGAAGTGGTCCTTGATCAAGAAAAGGTTGGGAACCCCTGATATAATGAGCAATTTGGGATTTCTGTGCAACGACTTCGTAGCCACGTTCCGTTGCCATAATTACGCACGCGACCACTTTGAATGCTCGTCGCACGCGTATTTATGGCAATGGGACGTGGCTACGATGTCGTCGCACATAAGGCCTCGTTCGCACGGCGACTTTTTGTAGTACGATAAAAAGTAGTTTCAACAGAACAAATGCATTCGCGTGGACAGGTTCACACGGAAGAGATTTTAAATCGCGGCTGAATTTTATCGTGCGCTCCTCTATTTCAAGCGCCCGGTGACTAAAGTGGAACATATGGAATTCCCTACTACTGTTCTGACGAGAGACAAAAAATTCGCATGCATTACGATCAGTACGCTGCGAGCATTCAAAGTGGTCGCACGCGTATTGATGGCAACGGAACGTAGCTACGATGTCGTCGCACATAACGTGTCGTTCGCACGGCGACTTTTTTTAGTACGATGAAAAGTAGATTCAATAGAACAAATGCATGCGCGTGGATACGTTCACACGGATTACCAAATTTCCTCGCCTCAGCCTGCGTTACATATAGTCCCGTTGTTGTGAGCCTTCCTCTCCCTTTCTTCCCAGCCACGATTTTCGGCGCTGGTCTATTAAACTCTCCTTCTCCAGAGGAAGCTGATTCGTCACTTTTATGTCGGGGCCGCTTCCTTCTGTCCTTCAAGTAAGACGTCCTTATTGACTGTGACCCGAGCGAGGTGAGGCTCTCCGTATCTGAGCTCTTCGACCCAGGCGCCCCCCAGAACCTTCCACCAGACGAGACAGACTCACGTCTCAATCTCGCACCACTGGGCACAATCGTCACTCCCTTGCTCAGATCCAGCCTTTTAATTACGACCTTTGCCTCCTTTAGTCGTTTAGGCACCTCTTGCAACACCTCCACAGGCAAAGACTCCTGCAACTCTACGCCTTCCGCAGGCACCACCCAGCTTAAACACAGCCACTGCTCCGCCCGTCACAGGCCCGTCCTCTACACCGCCCTTTACAGGCCCTTCCTCTACTCCGCACTTCTCGGGCCCCTCCCCTTCAACACATCGGTACACTTGGCCCCCCCAGATTCGTGGGGCTTGCGTGCCGTAGCTCGGAGGGATTCTCCGGCCTCGTGGAGACCGGTACCCTCCTGGGGTAACACAAAATTTTTTGTTACCGACACGTTGGTTTTGGCTGTTCCACAGCTGGGCTTTTCTGTCGGGGTGCGCTCCCTTAGGCCGTGTCTATAACAATGGACTAAAGGGACAAAGATTTCGGCGGAAAGTGAGGAACGGAGTGTCTTAACACTAGGTTCCCTCTGCCTACCCTGCTGTGTATGAGATAGAGCGTGAAGCTGATTTTTTTATTTAAAAAATTGATACTGCTAGTACGTTTGTTTTAACCATTTCCACGTCTTATATCTCCTTTTTTGCCGTGAAAGACGGCAAAAAAGAGATTTAAAATCGCTCGTATGAACAGGCAAATTGTACGCGATTTAAAATCTCTGTCGCCGGAATTTTTCGCCGCGACGCGAACGAGTAGTTAAAGTGTAATATGCGTTATTTTTAATATTAACGTTTCATAAAAGAAATAGAGGACAGTCGTGGCGTAGGGGCACGAGCGTGCGACTTAAGCGCGAAAGGTTGTGGGTTTGATTCCTACTCGAGGAAATGAAATATTTAATATTTTTAAAACCGCGGCGTTACGTTCTGCCACTCCATGCGCAATGCCTCCAGAATTTCGGCAGAAAGTGGGGAACGGAGTGTCTTGGGATACAGCGTGAATTTGATTAATAAATTTAATATTATATAATAAAATTAATAAGGAGGCCAGTCGTAGCAGGGGGCATAAAGTGTGACTCTAAACGCGACTAGTTGTGGGCGTGGGTGTAGGAAGGGGGGGGGGGGAGCCGGATGGACCGTACCCACCCCAGAATAGTGTGGTGCCCACCCCAGAAATTTTACTTACAACAAAATTTGCCCCGAAAAATTTACAAAAAACTACATTTACACGAACATATCAACAAAGCTAAAGTCCAACCCCCTCCTAAACAACCATTTTTTTTTATTTATTAAGTATAAGTCAAAATCGAACCCACACTTTCTGAGTTACGATTATGTTGGTAGGTGGGTAGTTACGTAATAAAATTTATTAATACTAACCATAATACAAGCATACTGTTATTTAAAACAGAGTTCTCATAAAACGACATGTTTTAGTAGTGACCTCGTTAACACATGATTTAGTGGTGAGCAATTTCTTTGAATGCCAAACATGTCGGTTTGTTTAATATAAGTATACATTTAAATAATTTACGCAAATTACATATAGAATACTATTAATTTATAACATTGTTAAAAATATCGTAGCTCCCTTACTACTCCGCTAGGATGGGATAAAGTGAGAATCTAAAAGAAAAACAATTACTTATAGAAAAGAGGTAGGTTAAAGAATGCAGTTTACGATTTTTTCCGCATAGGTTTCTTCCGGTTAAGTAGGCGAAACCTAGTGTTAAGACACTCCCTACATTCCGCCCGGTTACGAGACATTACACCATTCAACAGAGTAGGGGAATCCAACGCTTTACTTTATCTAAATGAACCATAGTACATACATAGATGTAAATTATTTCGAATTGAACTCCCGACTTTTTTTTTGAGTCGACGACGATATAGGTAAGAAACAATAAAATCTAACATCTGGTAACTTAATATCTCTAAACATGGAAAAAATAAATAAATGTGAATCGTACTCTGAATTAAGAAACAAAAAAAACCCACTTAATTGCGAGTGGGACTCATCCGCCGAGGTTTCCGTACCAATTTCAGGATTGTAGGTCAACGGGAAGTACTACTTATAAACGTTGACAAACTTTTATAAAAAAATTGTCTGAAATGAACTACAAATATAAGTTTGTGATGTTTTTTTTTATAGAATATGTATAAATTTTTACTTTTATGGCTTTTTTCTTTATTTTCATATAACTTTTCATTTCGCGCTAAATTTCATAACTGTAGGGTGGACCTACAGTTATGAAATTTAGTAGGAAGTACACCCTACAGGTTTTAATTGCCCTGCGAATTTCATACAAAACGCAGCCCTACGTTCTCCTTAAGACACTTCCGTTTCCCACTTTCTTTCGAATCCTTCAGGTTATGCGTGTTAAGTGGCGGAATTCAACGACGCGCTTTGTCTCATTATCAGAGCGAGTGGGAATCGAACCCACAATCGTCGCGTCACGTCTCTTAGGGGTCAAAAGTACTACTATTACTTCTAGCTTAACGCTTTATCCCTAGCGGGGTAGTCAGAGATAACGGAGCGCCAAACGCTACTGTCTTTACATACCTCTTTCGCCTCGTCCACTGTCATCAACCTCTTCATACATGCCCTCCGGTGGGTCCTCACGCTTTTTACGTGACCTGGAGGAAGGTTATATTTTTTATACTGTGTTTTCGAAGGTCAACCGAGGTCTCGCCCTACCTCTCTTACCACTCACTTTTCGATCATAAATCTTTTTTGCTATTCTTTCATCACTCATTCGTTCGACGTGCCCAAACTACGTACTGGCGTGACATCCTCGCTAGTACCTGCCATTCTGTGTACCTCTTCATTGCGGATTCGATCAGCTAAGCTGACTTCGCATAGCCTACAAAGAGATCGCATCTCCAAGGCTCTCCAAGCAATCTTTCTTTCATTTTTCTTCTGTAATATCGACGTTTGCTGCCGTATAACAGTGTCGGTACCAAAACTGCATTGTGTACGGCCAAACGCGCAGCTGTGCTGACGTTTAGCCATCTTACCAATGCAGCTAAGGCCCCGTTGACCCTGTTACCGGCAGCAATACGCCTTTCCACATCTATCTCGTATTTTCCATCTTTACTGAACATACTTCCCAAGTAAGTGGTCAAAAGCCATTAAACCTATAGCTCTGAAATTTTGCAGGAAAGTTGTGAACGACACGGTGATCCCAGCGAAGGAGTACGGTGATAATTGTAATTGTAGTTTTTAAATAAATGGTCCAAAATGTGTCCCATAGAGTTGAGCTGTACGTTTTGAAATTATATATGTCAGTTTTAAAGAGTCATTTTATTTTAAGCGTAGAGCTTATATATATATATATATATATATATATATATATATATATATATATATATATATATATATATATATATATATATATATATATATATATATATATATATATGTATATATATATGTATATATATATGTATATATTTATTAAGGTGGGTTGGGCCACTACCGCCGGTTTTAAATGCCGGGGGTGGTAATGGGTAATGATCCGGTCGAGTGTGCCCATGCGTGTTGCCATTGCTGGCGACGTGACTCTACCACACGTACTTTAATCGCCTCTTACGACGCCACCGGTACCAGGATGATCCTACTCTAGGCCGGGATCACACGGCACAAAAATTATAATATTATAATTATAAAATTATATATTCTATATACTAACTGAAGGTAAGGACGTAGTAAAATACATTACATAATAGGTATCACTTGATTAAAGCTTGATAATATCTTAAGTAAACTAGCAAGTGGAGAATACGTCCAAAAAAAGCCCCCAAAACAGTGAAAGCATTTCCCAAAAAATCACCAAATAAGTCAGGCGAGTCAAAATATTGCTGGCAAAACGTTTGGAATGCAAAAATTACCAATCGGCTCGATAAAAAGCTGTAATTGCTATATATATGCGGCGGCGACCGCATCTCGCATACGTTTTATACAATGTACTCACGTCTATATAAAACCGGGGAGAGAGCCAAGTTCTAAAATTAAAGGCCGAAAGCGACCGACACGCCACGAAACCGCCCGCCCGCCTCAGTCCATCGTCAACTGCCGACATTCCCAAATCTCGATCGCGCGGCATCGAAAACTACACTTGGCGTAGAAACAGAAAAATAAAACACCCTATTAGGACGTCCGTGTGCTCGTGTGTATACCGAAATTGTTACGTGGATAAGTGACAAGTGATTTGTGGATTTTCGAACTTCCGTGCTGCCGGTAAAAGTTTTGTTTTTTTTTTTAAATATAATTCTTCCATTTTTAATCTATGCCTGTCTATATCTTGGCATCTGTCGTCTAAATAAATCCTTATAGCACGTGCTTCCAACTTTTGAGTATAGAGTTTCAGTATACGCCTTTGAAAACCATCAATCCGATACAAATGGAGTAGCCTCATTTTGTTTTATTTTGAAGTAAACTTTCAAGTTTTGATAAACAGCCGGTGTTTTCCTAACCTCAAACATCCACTGCTACGATCTGGGTCGAATTATTATATTGAGTTGGCCTAATTCTTTCAGTCTTTCTCAGAAATTATAATAAATCTTATAACGTGGGCTCAAACTACATAAATTGTTGTATGTTATAATATAGCCATTTTACTGAAGTATGAGTACCTTACTATATGCGGCACTTAAACCGTATTATTTATTAATTACTAATTACTTAATACTTATAATATCTACATATTATTTTAAAATTGCTATAACTTTGATGCAAGTTTGTTTGAAATAAAAACATATAAAAACTAATTTTCGCTGCACTATTATCACGAAGAAAAAAAGGGAAAAAGAAGCTTGTAACGTAAAAGGACTATTAAGTATTTGGCAGCATTTCTTTCCGCATTGCGTCATCTTAGGAGATAAGTAAGACCGTCACAAAGTCTAGACCCCAGTCTAGTAACCAGAAGTACCTGGCTTAGTATTGATTTTAAAATTTTCTCCTTTGCAAGAACTTTTCAGCCAAGTACAAGTACCTTGGGTATACTTTCATCTGATTAGACCAAAAATTGGTTATTTATTTTTAGTTTTGTTAAAATTATAATGTAAATTTTAACGGCCTTGACATAAAAAAAACTATTAGGCGTGACATCTTAAAAGTTCATCATCCTTGAAACGTCTTTGTGACTGTCACAGCAAGTAGAACAGAAAAAGTTTCCAGGTGAATATGAAATTACATGATGAAATGTAGTTTTTCTACAATTACGTTTAATGCTTTTTATATTTTCTAAGTAATCGTTAAACCACCTAAATTAAAATGTTAAATATGAAAATGAACATTTTATTTGTATGTGTCAAAATCAAACCATGTATTTTGTATTTTTAGTAACCAAATAACCTTTGTATGTGACTATTTTTCTTAGCAATATTATCCTTTTCATATAGACGAAGAAATATTTGCAATCATATTTTAATCATGTATATTTTCCCCATGGTGCAATCGTGATGTGTTTATTTAATCGCGGTAGAGGGGAGTTCAAATTCTTCACGCGAGAAATTGTGGAAAGTTGAGAACTTTGTCTTTCTTGCTGTAACAGTGTAATGGATTATGATCCTTAGAATTTATCTGCTTACAAAACAAACTGTTTTAAAAATATAAATATGGCACATAAGTATTTCACATCGTAAATATTTTAGGTCACTCTGTCTGATGTTTAGGCAGGTCTGTAATTTTAGATCAAACTTCAAACATTAGCGCATGTTAGCATATTTAGGTTAGAAATTAGGACGTTCTTTAAAAGAATGATTCACTGACGATAATGATGAAGTGTAAATCACAATATCAAGGCAAATAAGTATACTGCACTTTTGGTCGACAATTATAAATTAACATTTTTATTATATGCATATATTGTCGTAGATGGGTTTTAGATTTGTTTTTTGTATTTGATTTTAGAGAAAAACTTGTCTTTAGAGAAAATGAAATGAAGAGATTGGGTTTCTGAGACATATGTGACAAGATTGATGACTATAATATAATACTTCGTGTATTATAGTCATCACAAGTTTTGACACGTTATTAAAAATACATGGCTAGGAATTATGAAAAAAAAAACAAACATCAAATAAAATTTATTACACGTTAATAAACAGGGAACAACTCGTATTTGATCCGGATGTATCATCTTGTATTTATTATAAAACAACTACGTTGATGGCAAAAGAAGCTCTCAAGGGCTGTTTATTAACATGATTCTGAATAAAAAATCTTAATTTTTAATAGGTATGCAGAAAAGAAAAGAAAGATAATATTAAATGGCAAACGTTCACTTAAACCCTATTGACGTCTAGATACGAAGTATTGATTAGGATCTTGCCATTTGTGTGGAGGAAAGCCCATTTGTGACATATTTTAACCTTTGTTTCCCCTCTATTGCCAAAAGAGTATTTATATTGGGGGTTTAGTGGTGAAATACAATAATTAAAATAGTCTAAATATACCAATAGTAACAGATTGAAATATGGAGAAAGAGCCACACTTGTTGTCCACTTAGGTGTGTATCAAGTATGCTACAACGACGTCCCACTGTGATGTCTGTTAACTCTTTATTTATCTTCACTTCAAGTGGCAGTTCTTTGCATTGTTATATATTTTAGAAATATTACATGTTGAGCAGCCGATCTTAACACTGCTTATGACTTATTCATCTGAAACATTTTTTTTTATTTCTACTATAACATCACATTTTATACTATTTCATGTAGGTATAGGTACACTTTTTAAGTGCGACTACTGCGATACTTAATATTTTAACGAAGTACTAAATCTCTTTTAATGATATATTTAGAGAAAATCAATCTTTGTTTGTATATACCGTCAAAAGTAGTAGGCGGTGTAGCTTCGATACTTTTCTAAGGCATCCAAGATGCCTACGTAACGTAAAATAATTGGATGTATTCATTAAAACAATGAATCTTAAAGTACATATTTAATCTTTCACTTGATATCTTCCTCCCATCGTAGAAAGTTATATTTTAAAGTTTACTTTGCTTTAAATGGAATTAGTTTTTGTTATCTATTTGAAAAGGTATTTTATGATAAGCAGTTGGTTGGCTTTCACTTGGTTTGATGAATAATATCTTTGTTTATTGTTCTTAAGTTCTACTGGGTGTAATAATAACTAAATAACTGCTAAATAACTATAGTTGTAAATAATTTCAATAGTAAAATAATATATAATATAATTTAAATACTAAAGTAATTTAAATATGTATTCTTTATAATTTTTTAACTTGCAAGAAGTTATCCAAGAAGAAGAAACTGGGGATTATCTGGGCAGAGCGAGATGGTACTTCACGCCAAAACACCGATTGGCCCTATATAAGGCCCAGGTTCGGCCTCATATGGAGTACTGTTCTCATTTCTTACTTTTTATATTAAAAAAAATTAAATTAAATTAAATTAGCTTGACGCTGTATCCCGCACACAGCAGGGTAGGCAGAGGGAACCTAGTGTTAAGACACTCCGTTCCCCACTTTCTGCCGAATTCTGGAGGCATTGCGTGTTGTACTTTTTATATTAGGTTTATTAATATTTCTAAATAAAATGTTAAGTGTGCACTTAACATTTTATTTATTTATATTTGTTTATTACTTTACATTATTTATTTAACGTCACTTATTTATATTTTTTTATACATTATATTGAGCAGAGCGAAAAGAAGCTCTTGCTGAGTAAAAGTGTGTTTCGTTGTGCTACTCCTCTTAAACCGTTAAACTTACAGCTCTGAAATTTTGCAGGAACGTTGTGGACGACGAGTGATCCCAGCGAAGTAGTTTGGTGATAATTGTTATTTTGTGAGGCTTTCTTATATTCTTCTTTGATCTTGGACTTCTCAACGTGGTTATTCTTTTAGTGTAGCTATTGTGCACACTCACGTTACATACCCCGTCTACATGTATTTAGTTTTTGTTTAATTTTTTTTTTTTAATTGTGATGCCTTTTATTATTGTGTGTTGAGTTTTTTTTGAGCCCTATGTCCTGTAATACTTCAATCAATAATTTCAATGTACGAATATGGTCTATGGTCGAGAAACCTTTTCTAATGCTACTTACTCCATAGGTTGTTCGTCATTTAATGTGTGGCTTACTCTAATGTTAATCAGGGACGAAAATAGCTTGTGTTAAGCTAGATAATAGACTTATTGGCATATAATTCGTAATATCACGTGGATCACCTTTTCTATATTTTAGGATTAGCACATTTTAGTTTAACAAGTCTAATATTCATTTTATACTTATACAGTTATTACTTGTTACCATGACCTCCTTAGACTAATAGAAATGACTTAGAGTTGTATACGACACATGAAATATTTTAGGTGACCGAAGTAACCCGCAGGTACAGTAGTTTAAATGGAAATGATTGACGTAATGTAGTTAGTAGGTTATAAGCGTGTAGTAGGTCAACGAGGAACGCACAGACTGTATGTCGTTAGTGTTTTACGATAAATGGACTTTGATTCGAAGATATTTTAAAGCTATTGTTCCTGACATAAGCAAGTTCAACCAAGCAAAATCGAAGTGAAAGTCAAATAATTTTATTCAAAATAAGAAGTTATATTCTTCATCTCTTGAACGTCTAGCAATTTACCACCATTTCACTAAAGTTAATGCCTCAGACCTAAGAAGAACCGGCGTAAGAAACTCAGCGGGACTTTTTTTTCAAATCACACCAAACTTTTCAATTTTATAACATTAGTATAGATGCAGATTCAATGTCAATGTCTATGATGATATATATTCTATTTAAGAAAATCCTGAGTCACCATGACAGTATTGCCAGACAATCCATCTTCAAGCAGTAGGCAAGTGTAATCGATGAAAATAATAGACACGTGAGATACAAAAGGGTACATTATGTCATGACAATGCCACTGCAAATTTATGAAAGATATATATTTTGGATAAATATATGACATTCAATTTCAGGTGAACGCCATTTTTTGTCTTATAATAGCTGATTTAGCTATATAATAAACGGGACATTTTTCATGTTTATTGCGTCCGTGGTTTGGACCCGACAAAAAAAAACATTTACTAAGCGAGAGTGAAGGAGTAACAGAGAAAGAGGAGACCTGAGTTGACCATCGAGAATATAGTATCGATGATACCCGAGGAACACGTAAAGCACGTCGGACGCTCTCTAGGGGTATAACGTGAAGCTACGTGAAGCTATTATGTTCGCATTGCACCAGATAATATTATTTTTTACCGATGTCTAAGAGCTGAGCTTTTTTAAAAATCTGAACCTTTATTAACATTTACAGTAAATATGTAATTAAAAAGGGTAAAAAATCATTTAACGACCACTGGCAATAATATCAATTTTAACCATTTTTTTATTAAATGAAATATACATATAATACAATACATACATAAAATAATAGTCGTAATCCCTGTAATATATATATCTTTGAACTTCACGCTGAATCCCGTACATAGCAGGGTAGGTAGAGGGAACCTTTAACTTAGTGTTCAGACACTCCATTCTCATAAGAGGCTTCCATTTTCCATTTTCTTTCGAATTTTTAATGTATCGCGTCTATAGTGGCGGAACTCAACGGCGCGCTTTGTCTTGTAAAATACATACTTTGAAAATAAATAAATGTAAAAAATTTAAAGAAAATATTTGTACACTTGTTTAAAGATGTTTTGGCTAGTCGTCGCGAATCGTGATGGGTGCGCATGCGCCGACGCATCAATGGTCAGCTCAGCGCCAACCTAAGCGCCTTGACCAAGGGCGTTTAAGCGTAACGGTTATATTTAGATTAGTTTGAGTTTTTAGATCGCAACAATAAGTTTGTTTTAAATTTCATGGACAAAACACTTGCTTATGTCATTCTGTATTACATATCTTGTGAATTTTGGCTTTTTTCACGAGAAAAGACTTTTAATTACGTTTTATAATATTTTTTTAATAAAGTATTAGAACCTGTAAAAATTTTGTGTCTGATTCTTACAATTTTGTGATGATGTTTATAAGCAGTTCACAATTAGTATTTACTTATATCAGATAAGAAACTGGCCTTGAAGCGATTTTCTTAACGTCTTTTGTCTATCAAAAATTCTGTTAAATTATTCTGTTGCAATTTACGATTGCTTTATAACGCCTTAACTAGTCTGGTTAAAATTTCTACTTATTTAGATACGTTGGTTGTCAATTGGCAGACTCCAAAAGACCACGCTTCGTTAAATCAGGCTGAGAAATATTTCTCTAATTTGGATTTAGATTTGAACAACAAATAATTGCATTCTGTCAAACACATCACAAATATGCCACGATGGCGTCAAATGTAATAATAGTCATAGATCATGTTTGCTATTCAACTGGAGTGATTTTTCCGTCTAAATTCGTCGATTGTATCACTGGAGACGCTGCAGCAACAGATGCTAATAATAGTTTGGCCTATGAATTTCGTTTTACAAGACACGATGCCTAGAACACTCTAAATCTAGATTTTTAACAGTTTAATTTGTTTTATAAATAAAAATATGTGCCATTTTGAAAAAAAAAAGCAATTAAGAGGCACATCTAGTGCACATACACCATTGCAATTTATTTTTCTTTAAACACTAATATACGATTAAAATTCTAATATAATTATATTTGTTAGGATAGTGAACAGATGAAGTTTATGCATGCTTGCACTCATTTGGCGTAGGAAGAGGGGGCCCGGGTGGTGCGTGTCTACCTCAGAATACTCTGGTACTCGCCCCCGAAATTTTGTTCCGAAAAATAAAAAAACAACATTTACATATACCTATCTGTGGAAAGCTAAAGCGCAGACTGTTACTAACTCTGGCATTAAAATAATAAAACTCTTATTTCTATTCATATTTTTAATGTTTGTCAATTAATTTCTCTAAAATTAAAAATTCTCTCAAAATTATAATATAGTTCAACTTAGTGAACAGTCAAGGTTTCATAAAAAGCAGTTAAATAGTTTTGGAGATGACGAGTAGGACGTTGGCCCAAACTTTCTTTTAGAAAATATTATTTGAGACATTGATGTGAATGTAACAAGTTCGTAGAAATAATCTTATTATTTTGAATGTTTTTCCGTCTAAAATTAATATTAAGTATTTGTTACTGACCCAGTTTTTCTTCTTTAATCATTAATTATTTTTAATGTTTATACATGTTCTCCCACACTATCGCCTACATGATCTGGAGTAAAATAATTTTTCAGCGACTACCATAGTCATAGGTGTTCTTGACAAGTTTCATTCGTTTAATATGAGATTGATATGTACATTCCGAATCAAGATTTCAATAAAATAATAAAATATATTAATTACGGCTTATTTAAGAAAAATATGTTATAATAAAATCAAATAAAAGACACGCAAGGCCGACAAACACGTAACCCTCCTTTACGTTGACCGGTCTCCTGTAGGTCGAAACAAAAATATTAATTACCTTTGAAAATTACATTAAAATATATGCTTATTTATATTCATTCATTAACTCTAGGGAAAAATCAACTACTAAATGAGACCATTATTGTATAATATACATTTATGTATATCGGCGAAAAGTGATGAACGGAGTGTCTTAACACTGCCTTAAGGCTTAGGTTCCCTCTGCCTACCGATACAGCGTGAAGATGATAACTTTAACACATTTCGGTAATAACCTGTTGCTAATCGCATCTAATATCGAGGACATTATTTAATGTAATCTGTGTTAAAAATAGCAACCAAGGTACCTGCAATTAAACGTTTAGACTTAAGATTGTAAGTTATTATTATATCTTTCACCTGTCTCATATAATTCACCCTGATTGAGTTGGCAATAAGAGTTTTAGTTTAAGACAACGTGTTATGTAATTATGGCGTCTTAACACAAATGTGTTATTTAAAGAATTAATCGTTAATCAAATATACTCCATATTTGATCAACGTGACGGTAATAGATGTTAATCTCATTGGGATCTAATAATTGTACTTATAATATAAGTCGATTTGGCTATATATGTACCTACAACAGAAAATTCCGCTACTTAATATAATAAAATCATTTGAAAAATATGTGTCCGAGTACATTTAAAAAAAAATAAAAGGGCCGAAAAGACCATGGACGAAAAAGTCCGAGGTGTGTTTTGTTATTGAAAAACCACTGGTGCCTGAAAATAAAAAAATCATTCCCACGAGCGAGGATCAAACCTACGTCATCCTGTTTATAGTCAGACGCTATTCCACTGCGCAACAACGTATTTGTTTAAGAAATTTTATAAAAAAATATTTATTCAAAATCTAATTTAAATCGCGGGGGAGCCCTGTCTTGATAGCATGGTTGGAGTTTAGCCAGAAAAGCGCGTGCTAGTCGTAATGTAATTTTTTCTAAAACTTGTGACCGTCTGGATGGCAGCCATCTTGACGTCTTAAAGGTCGTTGACTACATTTAGCTATATATAATTTATTATATTAACCTATTATTCCATAGACAAATGTACTCGATGACGATGTTAAGGTCCAATTTGATTGGGGTATGGACTATGTACTCTATTCATTTCAAGTGAAATGATTTTATATAAATGTTACTTGTTTCATTTTTGAACGTCAATTAATTTATCATCAGTTCACCAAGACAATGCCTCATACCTGTGTAGAACCCGCGCAAGAAACTCAATGGGACTTTTTTGTATCAAGTAAAAATTTTATAGATTATCAACTATTTATTAGTGACTATAGCTCCTTTCTGTAGAATGAATAGCGAATAATTAAGTATAATTCCATAGGTCAAAATATTGACTACACATCCTTATACGAAATTGGCGTAGCTTCGTGATCATGACTGGCGTTGAGGAATGAACACAGTTAAACGCTTTGGACAAGTCCAGGATATGCGAAAACCATCTTGTGATTCTTCTCAACTCTTATAGATAGATACCTTTTAGGAGACGTATATATAGTTTTTTTTGTTCGACGCTATATCTCACAGATAACAGGGTAGACAAAGGAAACCTAGTATTAAAGAACTCCGTTCCCCACTTTGCGCCGAATTCTCACGATATTGCGTGTTGAGGGGCGGAATGATAATATTAAATAATTCATTCCCCCGAGTAGGAATCGAATCTACAATCGTCCTGTTTACAGTCACGCACTTGTGCCACTGCACCTCGAATGACTCGACCATACTGTTAATCATGCAAATAATATTATGTAAACCAAACCACAGTAATATCTATATATATAAAAGAACTTGTGCTGACTGACTGAGGTAAGACGCACGCAGAGCTGTAACCGCTGATGGTAAAAACGTGAAATTTGGGCAGATGTTTATTTTCATATTCTGGACATCCACTAAGAAGGGAATTTGAAAAATTTTAACCCTAAAAGCATGAAATAGAGGTTGAAAGTTTGTATGGAAAAAAAACTTAATCTGTATCGATTTTTATAAAATTTGAAATTCAGACTTAAAAATATTTCATTGAGCACGTGTTTCATGGTTTTATGAATTCACCCCCTAAGGGTTCAAATAAAGGGTTGAAAGTTTATATGGAAAAATCTTAAAATTGCCACCGAATTTTATAAAAAAATAAATTCAGACTGTTAAAAATATTTTATTGAACACGTGTTTCGTGGTTTTTTTAGAATTCACTCGTAATAAGCGGGCGAAGCCGCGCGCGCCCTCTAGTTTAATATAAAATACTGCTATTCAAAAATAATGCAGATACAGGTTGGAAATTGTTGAGATAGAGAGTACTGCCCTGCTGAAATAAGAATATAAACAATTTTAAGCTATTGCATTTGATTGAATTATTTAAGCTTAATAGCACGAACATTTTTTCACAGAAATATTTTTTTCAAATTGTTGTAATAAATATATTTGGGGTTGGTTTAGCAAATTAGTAATTTTATTTTTCAAATACTGAAATTTACGTGGTGAATTACAATACAGTAATCTAACCAAACCGAGATATATCTACATTAGATCTAGATTAAATATACTATACTAGAGACTGGTAGTAATAAAACTTTAACCCACAATCGTAGTGATTTCACACACAATTAGACGTGGCTGACCGTCAGACAGACAGACAGTCTTAGCAACATTTCACCCTTTGGGAACTAAAACCTAAAAACTAATTAGAGTATCTATCCAAAAATGATGTTCCAAAATTTTTTTTAATATTATCGCTGGTAATTTTTTTTATATTACGATTCTTCTATATTATAAAAAATATAAATTCCTTCTAGTAAGAAACACATTAAAATATTTAATTTTGCAATAAAACTTTTGACCCATATTCCTGATAACCTCTTCGATAACTACAAAGGTGCACTTAATAATCGATTGGAAGCTCATAAATGCGGGCATCTGTTTTTGTGGAAATGTTTTATAACGCAATCCTTTTATAGGGCCGTCTCAAAATAGAACGCTGCCGGCACGCGATCTAAGGAATTTATGTTCTCTTTGTCCACGCACGTGACTTGGTAACAGTGGTTTGGATTAAATATCGGATAATGTAGGGGCTTACCAATGAATATTGCTGGAATTTTTTCAGTACCTTATAATTCGATGATAAGAAAGTATAACAACCAAAGAAATTCCAAGAACTATTTCATGTCAACATAAGCACGCTGAAGGAAAACTTTCGTAAATAAATTTTACCAAATTGCTTTTTATGAGTAGAAGCGCTTTATTCAAATTGTGTTCTTTGCGTTTCCATAATTGTGTTGTTTTATTTATTTTAGTAACTAAGTCACTTTATCTACTAAATATACTAAATAATCTCTCGAAGATTATTTATATATAATTTATATTGTTACAGCAATGCAGATTAAGGCGTGACACATCGGGTTGACAGGAATCAATCCGCACGATGTCGCAACCGCCGCCGGGACGTGGTCGCGCGAGACTTCCGGGTCCCCCATCTCCTTTACACTACCGTCCTCCTTCGCCATGGGCACCCAGCCCTCCCCCACTGATATCAGGACCGAGGCACTCTACTGCCCTTGTTTCACCGCCTCCGGTCCAGCCTTCGCCAAAGCCGTTTAGACCTCTCCATTCACCACATTTGCGTCAACACTCACCTTCACCTAGCTCCCACTTTTCAATATCGCCATATCCTATGTCCCCGACTTTAGGCCACAGTCCAGAATACTATTACTCTTCGCCATATGAAACGGTTCGCGAGTATGATTACGCGGGAGTGCCATTAGAACCTCCTCCGCCTCCTCGGCCGATGATTTACGAAGAGGAAGAGGAGAGAGGGCCGTCGACCGCCGAGATTATTGCCAATCAGTCGCAAGAAGGCTACGTGGACGAGAAACTTGCAGAGTATCAAGCCACGATTCAGCTATTACAAGGTAAGGTTTTTTATACACATAATTGTAGTAAGTACTTACTATACTACTCTGTATAATATGGGTGACTGATAGACAAGTTTAGAGAATCACTAAGAGATATTTTTTTAATATTTCTACAGAAACGGAAAAAAATGGGAATTTTTTACGTTTTGAAGTTTACAAAAACAAACTTGGGGGTGATGATTAGTTAGGTAAACAGTTATTTCAAAAAAATTTAAGACTACATTTTTATTAAGCAAAACAGATTTAGCAATTGATGCAAAGCAAATCAGTTAGTTTATCACGTTGGTAGAACGCCAAGACCGATAATTTCAGAGGCGTTCGCGTCAACTGCGGACGTGGACGCGATGTCAATATTGCTAGAAATCTGGCTGAACATGACACGCAAAGTGCGCTTGTCTATTTCGTAATTAGGGTAATTTATAAACAGGTTGCTAGGAGACTTATATACGTTCAAAAATATGATATATAATTTATTTTCGTAAGTTAATACAATTTAAATTTTGTAACTTTTTTAAAATGTCAGATGTTATAAGCATAGAAGTGTAACATCAGTTAATTCTTTGCCTGCCTCGTATAATTTAAACAATTACATAAGATAAAAAAGTACGCGGCCCTTTGGTCTTAATCTGAGTGTATGTAGGACAATGCTGTACGTATCAATTGATTGAATATAGTTCTAAGTATAAATGTAAGTAATAAATATATTAAAATGCAGACAAAGAACATCATATATAACAATAGATTTCTTTAGCTTCATACTGTATCCCGCGCCTGACAGGGTAGGCAGAGGGAACCTGAGAATCTAGTGTTAAGACATTCCGTTCCCATTAAGACATTTCTGTCACCCACTTTCCGCCGAGTTCTGGGGACATTGCGTATTGAGTGGCGGACCTCAACGCTGTGAAAATATTAAATATTTTATTTCCTCAAGTGGAAATTGAACCTACAACTTGTCGCGATAACAGCCCCACAATTGTGCAATTGCGTCAAGACTGGCCTCAAATATAATAATAGATAATTAACTTAAATCCGTAAAATATAAAATTTAATTTTTGAATGGTAATCTACTCAGACAATGTTTTATATACATTAGATCCCCGATTCCCAATTACTTTTCGAAGCCAACTTATCTTCTTTGATAATAACTCAATCGACCTGCACTTTGAATTTTGTTTACATGAGGTTTTAATAGAAGTAACCTTGATCGCAGTTAAGAAATTGTGGTTGTTCCGTTTATTTTGTTATTCATATTTTGAAATGTTCTAATGTTTAGTGAATTATGTCTATATTGTAAGTTTTTTTAAAATTATTTACAACTAATAAGACAACCGACATTCCGATCTGCACCATTTTTTCTCTATATTTCTTTTTGTATTTTACAAAATGTTATATATGTTATTCCCAAATGATTAAAATACTAAAAAATGATATTTTTCTACACGGCAATACTTTTTTTACTGAAAGTAGAAACAACGAGACTAAGATAGACATAAGTACATTCTGGCGCTTAAGTTTTTAATATTCTGTAAAATCCTGCTCAATTAGAATGCTATAATATGCGTACATTTTATTGTAAATCATCAAATTTAAAAGCAGCTCCACTTTGTATCTCGCACACATCAGCCAGGCAGAGAGTACCTGGAGTTAAGATACTTCATCTGTTCTCCATTTTCCACCGAATTCTGAAGGCCTTGTGTATAGAGTGGCAGAAAGCGATGCCACGGTATGCCTCGACACCAGACCAAGAAATGAGAATATAAAAATTAAAATTAAATTAGCTTCACGCTGTATCCCGCACACAGCAGGGTAGGCAGAGGGAACCTAGTGTTAAGACACTCCGTTCCCCACTTTCTGCCGAATTCTGGAGGCATTGCGTGTTGAGTGGCAGAACTCAACGCCGCGCTTAACCTCGATACCAGAGCGAAGAAAATGGAAATATAAATTTAAGTAAATATTTCATCTCCTCGAGTGGGGATCGAACCCACAACCAGTCGGTT
>JAATLQ010037592.1:13488-58293 GCA_013421005.1 Heliconius erato x Heliconius himera | reverse complement strand
GTAGCTCCGTCCTCCACCTCGTGGCGTGTTGGGTGGCGGTCTCCAACGCCGCATTCGTCGCCACTTGACACACCATTGTACCCCCATTATAACTTATATATAGTTATTATAGTTTTGAAGCAATAAAAAATTATATATCTACTCTACTGTGGTTTGAAATCTGAAATTATTTTGACCATTTTAAAGGGCAACAAGTCCCTAAGCCGCACCAGGCAGCAAATACCCTAGCTACGCCACTGGTGGCTATGTTTCTTAACCCAAAGATACAATATTGTTATAGTTTAACTTATATTTATTGAGGTTTGCTAATCGCGGAATAAACAGAATTTTTGCTCTTGCACAACAAGCATTTTGAAAACTTATTATTTAATAAAACAAAAAATATAACGCACATAAAATATAAAAATTAAAAAAGATCATTAATTTCATTTCATCAGATCAGTCAAAAAAAGCTCGCGCTAACTAATGTATGACGTCGTATGATGGCAAATAGCGCTTATGACATTTCAATTTAAAAAAAATAATAGTATTGTGTTCTTACGCGTATTGATATTTTATCCCGCATGTAGCAGGATAGGCAGAGGGAACCTAGTCCCTGAATTCTGGAGACTTTGTGTGTTGAGTGGCGAAATTCAACGCCGCGCTTTATCTCGAGACAGAGCGAAAAAATGAAAATATTAAATATTTAATTTCCTCAAATGAAAAACAAATCCACAACCTATCTTGTTTAAAGTCAGGTGCTAGTGCCCCTGCGCCTGATTAAAAAATTAAAATAAATAATCTTCACTCTGTATCCCGTCTATCAGCAGGGTAGGCAAAGGGAACCTAGTAAGACATTCCATTCGCCACTTTTCGCCAAGTTTTGGAGGCATTGCGTTCCATTTAATTGATATTTAAATGATGTGTGAGTGAAGTAAAAGATTTTATAGACTTATCTTTTATAAGGGAGATAAAAGGAAAAAACTCACTTTTATCATGAGAAAGAGAAAAATATAAAATATTTTATGTGATACACATTTTGTCGTCCTTTACTTTTATTTCACAAGGTAAGCCTTGATCTAAAGCAGGAAGTAAAGAACTTTAAATTTGAAGTTTCCTCAGCGGTTCCTGCATAATATAATAAAGTGACTTGTTTAATTTTTTTTAATTTAATTTTTGACTTGTTTAATATTCATACTGGCTTCTATTTAAATCCTATAGAAGGTGCCTTCTGCAATTAAATCATTTCTTGTATGTAATAAAGCCTTGAGGCCAGTGGTGGCGCAGTGGCACGAGGTGTGACTGTAAAACCGACTGGTTGTGGGTTCGATCCCCACTCGAGGAGATGAAATATTTACTTAAATTTATATTTCCATTTCTTCGCTCTGGTATCGAGGTTAAGCGCGGCGTTAAGTTCTGCCACTCAACACGCAATGCCTCCAGAAATGGAGAGAAAGTGGGGAACGGAGTGTCTTAACACTAGGTTCCCTCTGCCTACGTTGCTGTGTGCGGGATACAGCGTGAAGCTGATTAAAAATAAAGCCTTATAAAATTGCGTATTGAAAAATAGGTGCTATCTTGCTATCATCTTCAACAGTTATTTACTGAATTTGGTTAAAAAAATTGTGGCGTGGTTTCCGCTACTTAATGATGTCCCTTAAGGAGCTAGAGAATAAAATAGAGTGATGTATCACTTAATTTTCTGTTTCTAACTAAAAAAAATAGTAAGTGCCAGTCAAAATCGCTCAGGAATGGTTCCATTTCAATTTTATGATCAAAAGGTATATACAAAATATGTTATATGGCGATTTTTTTCTTAAAACTAGGCACCCATATAGATCTCCCATTTTTTGTCGGTGAACTTTTAACATTTAACTTGGAACTACTGGTTCAAGCTGTATTCCGTATCAGTGAGGCAGAGGAAACCTTTTCCAGGTTCCATCTGCCTATAGCCCCAGTGTTAAGATACTCTGTTCCTATTAAGACGCTTTCCTCCACTTTACGTCGAATTCTAGAAGCGTAGCGTGTTGAGTGGCGGAATTCAACACCGCACTATATCTTATTACCAGAACCCACAATCTATTGCGTTTACGGGCGCACGCTTACAGACATGCCCAGTATATAATTAAAAGTAATAATAATTATAAATAAATTTCCTTGTCTAAGGTACAAACGAGCCCCGAAGAAATGGACGCTTTCACCTCCTTTGTCAAGCCCTGTGAATAATAATAAAGGTAAGACATTTTAAGCATTATATTAAAACGTATAAAAGTATATAGGCTATAACATTAATCATGAGGCCAGTCGTGGCGCAGCGGCACGAGGTGTGACTGTAAAACCGACTGGTTGTGGGTTCGATCCCCACCCGAGAAGATGAAATATTTACTTAAATTTATATTTCCATTTCTTCGCTCTGGTGTCGAGGTTAAGCGCGGCGTTGAGTTCTGCCACTCAACACGCAATGCCTCCAGAATTCGGCAGAAAGTGGGGAACGGAGTGTCTTAACACTAGGTTCCCTTTGCCTACCCTGCTGTGTGCGGGATACAGCGTGAAGGTGATTTATTTTATTTATTTTAACGTTAATCATACCCTCAAGTGGCAATTGAACCCACAACCATCACGTGTACAGTCAGAACCAGAAGAAAAGAAATTTAGCAAATGACTAAAACTAATGTCAGAATAGAAGCTTATGACATTAATTTCTTAAGCTCCTTCCAAGTGGGGTCAAGCTAGCTATCTAGGCCGTAGACAAGGTTGATCAAATTACAAATACTTTTATATACATATATAACCGATAATACAATCGTGTCACGGCCATTTTTGAGCTCATATAGCTCAGTTGTTATTAGTATTTTACCTCCAAATGTTGTACTGGGGTCAAATAATGTTATTTTAGCGATGATCGTGACCTGCAGCCCTGGAGGCACTCGGGGTAAATATTTTAATATTTTCATATCCTCGCTCTGGTGATGAGGCAAATCGCGGCGTTAAGTTCCACCACTCTTTACGCAGTACTTCGAGAATTCAGCGGAAAGTGGGGAACTTATTTCATAATGTATAGAAAATTTATAGTCATCATTTATACATTCACGCTGCATTTCGCATATAGCAACTAACATCTGTCTACCTAGATAAAAGAAACATAGTGTTAAAACACTCAGAAATATACTATATATGCTGCGCAATTTTCGAGACATTGCGTGTTGAGTATTGGTACTAAACGCCGCGCTTTGTCTTAGTACCAGAGCGAGACATAAAGAGAGAAATTTACTGTCAAATTGACAACCTCCTTTCTTTTTAAAAACATATCAAGAATAATATAATGGAATATAATGGTGATAGTAATATTTGTATTTCGTTTGCGGAAGGGTTCTCCTTCATAGGTGAGTCCGACTCGCCCTTGGTCGGTTTTAATCTCTATATATAATAAGACAGTAAAAATATTTTGTCTGTACATTTAGTAATTTCGACTGAAATAGATAGAGGGACACTTAAAAAGAATAATAGAAAGCAAAAAGATTTTTTTTGAATTTCTTGTCTGTCTATCTGTCGATATATATGTCCACATTTTTTTCTGAAAATACTGAACCGATTTACTTACAAGTTTCACCAATTGCTTTGTTTTAACTCAACTTAACTACTAAAGTTTGGTTCATCAAAATCGGTTCATTAAAAAAAAGTTATCGTCATTTGAATGAACTCAAGGCATTCGTTTGCCTTCGAATGTTATATAGCAATCGCGCTGGTAAGATTCCTGGCTAAAGAATGACATTCGAAAGTCTTGATTATATGACTGTTGATAAAAATATATATATTTTTGAAGCACTATTATACAATATTTTATACAATAAAGTAAACAAAATTGAATTGTTAGTGTAGATTACCTTCATAAATCATAACAGTTAAGTTGAAATCGTAATTAATTCAACATAGAGATAAAGAACGATTTGATCTTCAAAGAGATATCAAGCAAATACATAGATTTTGTGGTTCATTCGTTCGTTTGAAAAAAATCTATATAAAAATGCCTAAAAACATCCTTTCTACGTGTACTCTGTAATAACTACATCATGGTTTTTTAGAATTCACCCCCTAAGAGTGCAAATAAGGGGTTAAAGTTTGTATGGAAAAATCTTTAAATCGCCACCGATTTTTATAAAAAAATTAATTCAGACTGTTAAAAATATTTTATTGAATACGTGTTTCGTGGTTTTTTTTTAAATTCACCTCTAAGTGTCCAAATAAGCGGGCGAAGCCGCGCGCGCCCACTAGTATATACATATAATAAATAATTAGCTTTATGTATATTTTATGAATATCAAATATCAACATTGGTCGTATTTTTTAGTTCGAAACAATCAAAAATTCTTATAGAAATTACGATCATAATAGAATATTACAGATTAAAATAATAAAAAAATTATATTAGATGTCAGTATAGTTGTCAATCAATTCTGTTTATTAAATCAATAATCATGTATTTTAAGCGGTCGAAGCCGTGGGCGGGCCGCTAGTTAATTAATATAAGCTTCACGCTGTATATAAATAAATAATTTGTTTATTTAAATACTCTACCGTATTCTCATTATTTGTATGAAATTAGAAAACCTATTATGTCATTCAAACAGAAAAAACAGTAATTCTACAAATTACAGTACATATTTTATTTTATTCGCTTTATTAAATGTACCGAGTTTCACATTTAGGTCGAAACGTAGCTGATAAAAGTGGAGTAACCTATATATGCATTATCTGTAAAGTCATAATGTTGAACATATGTAAAACAGACGTCTATTGAATAAGGTAAAAGTGGGAGATACCATACACTAGCTCTTTTAGTTTGTGGGAAACCAATGACTATAACGCTCATACAAGCGTGTCGGCGTTTAATACCGCTTTTTCTAAGTGTGTAAAAATACTTTTGAGACGTTAAATACAGTGACGTTTTTCTGACTCTTAAAAAAAAAAAACAGTTTCACGCTGTATCCCGCACACAGCAGGGTAGGCCCACTTTCTGCCGAATTCTGGAGGCATTGCGTGTTGAGTGGCAGAACTCAACGCCGCGCTTAGCCTCGACACCAGAGCGAAGAAATGGAAATATAAATTTAAGTAAATATTTCATCTTCTCGAGTGTGGATCGAACCCACAATCAGTCGGTTTTACAGTCACATTTCGTGCCGCTGCGCCACGACTAGCCTCAACTTTCTGACTCTTAAAGGTAAATTAATTTTTTTCACGCGCTTTTTTTCTTCAAAATGTTGTTGTATATGGTTACGGCTATGGTTTCTGTCAATGTAAAAAACGAAAGGCAAAGAGACACACAGATGTAGAATTGAACAGACGAACAGACAGACAAAAATATTAAATTCCTAAATTCGCATTTTAATGCAATTTTAGATACTTTTAACGATACTTTGTAAAATGATTTCTACGGATTCTCATAATAAAATTTATATAAAACTAGTGGAGGTAAACTTTGAGATTGCAGGATGAGACCGAAAAATCAACGTAATTTAACACTTCGTAATAAAAGTAAAACTTTACGGTTATTTGTTCCAGTATCGCCATGCCAGCGAGAGTGCTGAGCGGGCGCGCGGGCGCGGAGGTGAGCGTCGCCGACAGCCCCCTGGCCACCTTCGAGACACTCACCCAGGCGGCCGTCATCGCTGTCATGGGAGTCGCCATTGTCGTCTCCAATCTGTTAATCATTGCTGCTTTCCTGAATTTTAAAGGTATTTGGCTATTTTTTTTAGATCCAGCACTTGTAAGGGTAAACATAGGAAACCTATTGTAAAGAAAAACACTTTGTTCATTATTTTTAAATTTTGGAATCTCTTCTTCTGCTCTATTCTTTGAAAAATATTAAAAATTTCATTTCCTCGGATGGAAATCGAACCCACAACCTATTGCGTTTAAACCTTAGTCGCACGCTAGAGCCTTACGCCACGACCTCTAAACAATAATTATTAACTTAATAGGTTATTAAGTTAATAATTGTTTAGTTTTGGTTTTCAGACTTAAAATAATTAAGAAAACATCTTTATTCAACTCGCCACCATACAATATCTTGAAAGCTCTGCGGTGCTATTCAATGCACCAGAGTGTCTCAATACTAGTCTCCCTCTGCCTATCCTGCTATATGCGGGACACGGCGTTAAGAGAAAAGTTTTTAGACAAGTGTAGTTAGTGTCTTTGACATTGTCAAATAAAACTGATTAATAAATTACGCCAACAATCACAAAACAATCATTCCTCCAAATTGGAATCGACCAACAAATGTCACTTTACTTATTTAGAAAACGTATAAAAATTTGAACGTAGCGGGACTCGAACCCGCGCCTCCTGGAAACCGAAAATTTTTTATACGCTTATTACAACTTATTATGTTGTTAGCATCTCTGTAGTATCTCTGTAAAATTATTACACTATTTAATAAAAATATATTATCAACAGGTTTATCCAACGAAGTGATCAACTACTACTTGCTCTCCCTCGCCGTTGCGGACCTCCTTTGCGGACTGTTCGTTGTTCCCCTATCCGTTTACCCCGCTATAACCGGACGATGGATGTTTGGTGACCTGATGTGTAGACTGGCAGGCTACGTCGAAGTCACCCTGTGGTCCGTCTCCGTCTACACGTTCATGTGGATCTCAGTAGACCGGTACCTAGCCGTTCGGAAACCTCTCCGTTATGAGACGGTTAGTGCGACGGTAGATATCAATTTTTTTATTACTTCCTCCTATCTTCCACAAAACGGGCGCTCTGGTTCTACTGACGTGAAGAGCTTGTTCAGGGCGGTAGCATCAGGTCTCCATCAAGTTAACTCAATCTAACGCTTTTGTAGTTTAACTCTTGACTTTTAACTCATTTCTAATGGACTCTTTAACTTATTTTCTCATCTAAAGCTGTTTCAGTTTTATCTTATTATCTTTGACTTTGAAGTTTATTTGCCAAAGCTTTCTATGCAGTTCTTATTCAATGCTCTCTTTCGCATTAAAATTAAAAAGTTTGTAATAATGATTTTATTTTCTCATATGAATATAATATATAATGATATACGAGTATGACTAAATAATATCATTCACTTGAGAACGAACTTTTGAGGACTAAATTTAATTTTGGAAAAATTGGCAAATTTTTATCTTAAATTTAATTTTTTTTAAAACAAATTGATGGAGAAATCGGATGTCTGTGTCATGAACATTTATTGCATGAACCCTAAAACCGTACTTTATATTTTTCCTTATTTAGCCTTGCATGTAAACGATATTTTATATGGAACATAAGAATATCTATATTAGAATTAGTCTGATTTTATGATATGGTCATCTAGAGCCAGAATGTCATATATGAGCACTTCTTGCACTTTTATATGTCCCTTTAGCTTTAAATAACAAATACTGAGTAGATAGGTAGTTACACAAAAATATTTCTTAAGAACTGTACTTTAACTCACGTTAAAAGATAAGGTGTTTTTTGAGAACTAAAAATCACCTGTATTATAGATATAAGTGAAAATTGAATCCATAATCATTACGTTCAGTTTAACATTTAATATTTTAGTTACAGTTATTTATATTAGGTACCACATAAAGCTTTAAAAGAGCTTATTATAAATAATTTTCATCAAATATTACGTTGTCCAACATCTGTGTATTTATTCAAATGGAGGCTATTTTACTAAAATTATTTAAATTATAATTAAATTGGTTGTTCAGCCCTATCTATATTAAGTATGGTAGATTTAAATATCTGAATGAGAATGGTTATGACCTGCCTATTAACCCACTTGTCAGTTCAAGCCTATATTTGGATGCATCCAGGTCAACTGTTTTTAGTCGATGTATTCAAGTTGAAAACAATAGGATGCTCTATTAAGAAATCTCTTATATTAACTACTTTCCAATCAATAAATTATAAACATTTTAAATCAATGAATCGATTTAATTTTAAAATTGATTTATTAAATTATTCAGTTTATTTTCCTACCATATTGTAATATCCGTTTAGTTCCTGACAACCCTACATTTATTGTATGTGGAATCACAATCAGAATTAAATATTTACTTCTGCTTGCAAAATGCCTATTTGTTTTACCAATTTACGTATATTCGATTAAATATTGAGTGTAGTATATCGAGAATGATGCCTCCCAATTTCATTTTAGCACTTTATAATATAGCAAATATAATGTAACTAAAATGGATTTACATTTTAAACGGTTATATAGGTCCAAACTCGTACTAGAAGTCAATGCTGGATGGTCTTCACGTGGATTTCTGCTGCCATGCTCTGTTGTCCTCCACTCCTCGGATACAAGAAAGAAGCTAATTTTGACAAGGAGTCCTTTATCTGTATGTTAGATTGGGGCACCACATACGCTTACACGGCAACTTTAGGCATCCTCGTCCTAGGACCCAGCGTTATATCAATCGTATATAACTATTTCTACATATTTTCTATGAAAAGGAAGCTGAACAGTGGAGCGCCGATACACGATAAAGAATACGCGACGGCATTAGCAGAAAACCTATCGAACCCCAGTCATTGGATGAGTTTTATACTGGTCACGGCGTTTTGGCTCAGTTGGGCCCCTTACGCCGGGGTCAGACTTTACGAATATTTTACAGATCAAGAATTGAAAATCCCAATGCTGCACTTCGGCGTGGTATGGCTTGGTATACTGAATTCCTTTTGGAAGATCGTTATCCTCATATCCTTGAGTCCACAGTTTCGACTGGCGCTACGGATACTCTGTCTCACTGCCTGCTGCCGAACTAAGGGACGTCTACAGGCTGAACTAATCGGTATGGACAACGACGATTGAACTTAAATATAGTTGCGTTGAAATTATTCTAAAATTTTCCTTATGATTAGATTTAAACAATATAATATTTAATGTACTATTCAGAGATTTGATTGAGGGTTTCTATGCTCAATAGATTTTCGTGTTATAGTACAGTATGTAGAATTTAGACGAGCACGAGCTCTGTATGAACAAAATATTAGTAACAAAAGTATAACAACAACAATCACTACAAAAGTCATTCCTCTAATTAAGCTAGCAGAGTAGATTATTATATATCGATATATAATGTATATTATATATATTTATTATTATACACTTGTTAGATATGTATAGAATTGTTTTTGTTTATGTGTGCGGTGGGCGTGTAACTCTGTTTACTTTACACTGATATGTTATTTACGCCCAATATTAATAATCTATCTCCTACGTCAATCTTCGATTGTTCCATATCTCTATCCAATCTCTAGATTTAGAGATTGGATGGAGATATGGAACAATCGAAGATTGACGTAGGAGATAGATTATTAATATTGGGCGTTAGATAATAACAAACAAACATAGATAGATACTCATACATATAAAAAAACCGTTTACAATAAATTCTCATATCATTTTTAAAATCAATCTATAAGAGTAGTTTTAGTATAGAATTAAAATGGTATAACTGATGATACTAGAATTCAGACATAAGTTACATTTTGTGATATATTAGTCAAATTCACGTCGTAGTGGCTCAGTCGTGTCATACGATGGTTGTGCGTTCAAATCCACATAAAAGGTTATATTTATAATAAATATGTTTTTTTTCAAGAAGTCATAGCTTGAAGTATGCAAAATAGAAACCATATAAAAGTACAACATAAATAAGTAGCAAGCGTATAAGAATTTCGACGTAGTTTTATTCAACCTATGGTTCAGAGGCATGGCATAACCTTCCTTCTGGGATCCATCCAGGGTTCCACCCCCTGCTCCCTAAACCGATGGTCATGCTTAGAGGTTCTAGCGCTTGGACGGTTTCCGGTATGTCCGAACTTGCTACGTTAAGATTTTTATACGTTTTCTAAAAACATAAATACTTATTCATAGTTTTGTTATTTAGATCTTATTAGAATTAGATATACTTTTGTAACTGAAACACCTTGCAGCAATAACTTTTACTTACTGTTGTTAATTCGATATTACGTATATGTATATAAGCGTTGATTGTTTTTATAAGATTAGGTTAATTTAGATTTTTAGTAGAATTAGTTAATATTATTAGTAATTTTTGAATTCTTAAACGCACACTGTTTTTTTTTTTTTCAAATAGTATTTTTTTATACGGGTGTATTTAATATAATTTAAAAATTCATCTAAACAAATGTAATATTAATACGTAAATATATATAATTTTTAAATATTGTAATATATTGTATTGTATTATATCAACAAACATTACAGTATTGCACTTAGCCTTATTAATTCTAAATTTAGCTAACATTACATTATATATGAGATTACAGCCGCACTCAAAGACATCAATTATCATTTAGTTGACATTAAAATTTAATGTCTATTAAAACGCTAATTAACGTCTTTTTTAATACAAATTGATATAAACGATCCATTTTAAAACTGAACTTACAAACACATATAAATAGGTAATCACAGTGATATAAAAATAGCGTCAGCAAAAAAAAATTATAACAAATAATAAGTAAATAATATAAATATATTTTTTAAATTTATTTTTTAAGCTCATAAGAGTAAAAATACCATTTGTCTATATGTATGTATGCAACTGAAAAAATCATGTCGGCATTCCATTGAATTCTGGATCAAATGACATAACAGTTCTTTTAAGAACAAATCAAAATCGCATAATCTTAACAAACGTCGTCTTGAGCAAACGCACAGACAAACAGACAAAAAATTATTGTTTTGGGTTCTACTTTCTTCTATATTAATAAATGTCTTCAGTGAAAAAAATGAATGATATGTTTTATGTATCTACCATGTGCAGACAAAGATGACTTACAGTTTTATTAGAACTATAGATTTGATATATATTTTTTTGCTGATGCTATTTTTTAATATAACGTTTACTCAGTGACAAATGACTATTGTAATTATATATATTTGTATGTGTCTGTACGTTCAGTTTAAGACTAAATAATCTCTACACAGAATTATAATCACATTTTTTTTTATAACTAACTAGGCTACATTATAAATTACGAGTAAGGAGTAAATACGAAACAAAATCCGCTCTTCCGTGAAAACATTTAGTTTGTACGGTCCCAATGCAACCGGTCGGTGTCGCTTTTAGCCCTTTGTGTACTTATAGTTACTTTTTACGTATTAATAATTAAAATTAATGTGAATTTTCAGATTTTCATTTGTATAGAAAAAGATAGTGTGAAAGTTTAATTTTGTTTAGTAAATTTGTTTTTATGACCATCTCGTGTGACCATGTTGGTAGGTTTAATCTGTTTTAGGGGACTCATGTCTTTTAAACCATATCTTTGGTTAGTCTTGTGAATAAACAAGCAACCAACAAAATACACGAAAAATACATTTTTTTGTTGTATTAATGGTTGGTCCAAAAATATTCTATATTCTTCTTTCAACAATCATTTATTTGAGACAAGGTCCTTTTTTCGGGTTAAATTTAAGATAAATAATTTCATTCCAATAACATTTATTAGTCATAATAAAAAAAGGCAAGAACTTCCTATAGTGGTGTGAAACCAAACAAATGTCAATGTTTGAAAGAACCTACAATACATCACTGTATACGACAGTCAGATAGACTACTAATCCAAGAAATTTAGGAAAACCCACAACCTTTTAGTACAATAAATCAAATAACAAGTTCTGTATAATTATATAAAACTATTATGTTTTTATTTTTTATCTTCAGACATTTCCGGAATTTAGGAAAGTAGACAAAGAAAAAATTGTGGTAGAACACTCGGTTTTCCCATTTACCACCAAATATATAATAAGACAGTGGCTAACATAGTGTTATTTCGTAAATCGTACGCACAACCATCGCCAGTCAGACACTTCCCATTTTCAACACAACAGCGTTATTTCTATAATCTTTCCTATTTCTTCTTGATTCTACTATACAAGGTATTCTTCTGCGCCAAGACCGATATTTACCATATATATTTTTTTACAAGTATTAAAATGTATAGCCAAATAATTACCATACTTACATACGAAATGTATGATAACTCTATCAGCCCTTTTCATTCTTTAAGGACTACATTTTTGTTAGAAATACAAGACGATTACGCTGTAAACTAACGGATGTTACCTACAGTCACTAGAGTATGCATTTTTTTCTTCTATTCCGCTCATAATAGGATAGGAATAGGGAACCTAGGAACCTGGTGTTACGACATTCCGTTCCTATTAAGACACTTCCGTTCCCCACTTACCGCTGAATTCTTGTGGCATTGCGTTCTGACGCGGAATATAGAATGCATACTTCGTTTTATTTTAATTAATAAATGATATTTAACTCTAAAAAAAGGTGTTAGAAATAGCTGTAGTGCTAGGAACTGCTTCGTTGTTATACAATGAATCATTGAACCCGAACATTTTATGACATAAGTGATACATACAATTATTCTTTACTGTTTTTAGAATTTCGATTAAATATACCTACTAATTGTATGAACTAAGCATTCGGATAATCGATAATCATAATCGGAAATATATGAAAATGAGTGTTTTTGGGATAATTCATACTCTAAAATGGTAATATTGCCTCGCTCGCGTAGTTCAAACTATATTATAGATCAAAACACAAAAAAATAATTATCTATTAAAATCATGATATTTTTTGTAGATATAAGTAAGCTATATTCTTACCTATATACCACGACTCCTTAACCGAAATTCTTTGGTTTTTATTATATTATATTATAATTGATTCTCGAGTATTATAACCATAATTGTTAATAATAGTTTACAGATAATTACGTAATAACTGTATATATTTTTATTATTTAATTCGATATATTAGTGTTATTTTGCGTTTTTATAATTAGGTGCCCTTCATGAGCTGCTGTAGTTATAATTTAAAAGTAATTTAATAAATTTAGTTAGTTAACTTACGTTGCTAAGAATATTTAATAATGGTTTAGTAATGATTATGGAAAATATTAGTTATATATTAATAATAATAAGTTATTTTACAGAAATAATGATTGTGTAAAAAAATATTTTATTAATGACAACATTTAAATAACTATATGTACTTAAAAGATATTGTAGATGAAGTATTTTTTTCATATATCTACTTCTCAAACATTGTTAAATCTATCTATTAAATTAAATAAATTCCATAACTGTTTTGAAATTAAATAGAAAAATGATAGTATTATAACTACTAAATAATAAAATAATGCCTTTTGAATAACTAATTTTAAATAACTTCAAAAATATTCAATATAGTCTTTTTTAAACACAATTGTTACAATTAATAGTATTTTGCTAGATTCTAAACTAAGATCGTGTTTCATGACTGTTTCATAAATTTTTGCTGAACTTAAGTATCCCACATACTTATTTTAATACTGCAATAATTAATACTTATTATAATACTGCAATTCTTATATCGAAGGAAAAAAATAAAAGGTTGTATCCGACACATTTAAATTTTGGTGAAAATACGTTTATAAGTTTCGATAAAAAATATATACGTTACTTACGTAAAAGTTTTTACAGTTTTCTTAATAATTACTTTCCTATAAGTTACAACCCTTTCGTTTTAACCCGTAGATTTTTTAATAAAATAAATAGAGCAGAACCAATGTCCTTTCAAGTTATATTATTTGTAATTAGTTTAAATTCTCTTAATGGTTACTGTCATGTAAAAAAAACGCGTTAACAGCGTTTCATCTATAAAATGTCAAGTAAGTTAACAGAAAATTATCAGACAGGCGTGAAACATTAAACGCATTATGGCTGTCATCAATAACTGCCTTATAAAATATGCTTTTACGTTGAAAAATAGTCTAGAACAGTTTAGCAAGATTCAATATATTTACAGTTCGTTATATAAATAGTTCTAATTGATAATATAGTTCTATATATAGAGGGTTGTATTTATATTCAATAGAGATACATTCGTCATCGCTATATTTGATATGATTGAGGCGACAGGTATAAAAGTACTTACAAAATTATATGTAGATAGTAGCTTTGCTATATAAAAACATTGAAATTATTAGTTAAAGACTATAAATAAATGAACTGTTATTTTTAAGAAAAAAACATTATTTAATAATCGTTAATAGAAATATCTGATGGCGTTTAAATAACATTAAATCAGTACAAATATATACGTTTGTATTAATTTAATCAGATA
This sequence comes from Heliconius erato x Heliconius himera, assembly GCA_013421005.1. Lineage (NCBI taxonomy): Eukaryota > Metazoa > Arthropoda > Insecta > Lepidoptera > Nymphalidae > Heliconius > Heliconius erato x Heliconius himera. The sequence continues at coordinate 44,140 of JAATLQ010037592.1, read as the reverse complement.
AAGGCTAATTTTTTATTGAAATACACGGTTTTTTCTTTGAACCAAATTTAACACTACTGACAAAACTGACAAAATTAACAGAGAACTGAAATATTTACGATAATTTAAAATAACTTAATTTAATTTTACATTAAGCTAATTTTGAATTTTAAAGAGAAGATAATGCCATTAATACTGCCACTGTGTATCACCGCCTGCCGCGTCGCGTACAAAATGTAATATAATATGAAATAAAATGTTACGTTAAATTAAAAAAAATGTATATTATATGAAACTGGTAGTAAGTTAGAAGCTTCATTTACAAGCAATAAATTAGAAATTGCATTTTTAGAGTCAATTTAAGTCATAATCATGTTTGTCTTGAATATTCTATATATAATATGGGATGTTTAGAATAAAAGTTGCCTAACTCAAAATTTTCATAATTTTTATTTCGCTTAAAGACAAAGTCATTTTCAAGGTGGGGTGTATCTAAAAATATTTTTCAGATGAACTCGGTGCTTGCTAAATGGGTTAAGTAGGGCGTGAAATTTAAATGTTTATATTGTGCATTTATTTGAAATTCAATTATTATTTAAATAAAATTTTCAATATACATAAGAAGTGCAACTTGTTAAAAATAATATTAAGCTTTTTTTATGTTTTTCAGGCTTAATTTTTTGTAACATAAAATTCTGGAGTGGGAACTAAACCATTACAAAGTGAAGGGTATCCCCGCTCCCTTCCATTATTCCTACGCCAATAATGGTGATTTACCAAAAATTATAATATTTTGAGTTAGACTCCTTCTATTCTAAGCGTTCAATATATCTTGTTGATATTGTTGTAATAAAAGTAGTTTGTATTGTTGAAAATTACTAAAATAATGTTAAAAATAAAATATATTCTAAATTGTTCAGAAATATAGTACACCAAATTTTTGCTAATATTGTGCAGAACTGTATATGTATATAGATTTTTAGATTAGCATATTTTAGATTCTAGATTTTCTTCGTATTTATAAGATATGTGAGGTGACATACATTGACAAGTGTTATTTTTCTTTGAAATATAGTTTTTATTTTACATATTATATTGAGGTTAATCAGGTTAAATAGAATATTTCAATAGTGGCTGTGAACAACGCAGGCCTTGTGACGTAACTGCGCCAGAATGCAGCTTTTCCCATATGTATCTTACTACAGTAAGAAAATTAATAGTAACATTTTTTTATTTCTTTTTATTATTACATACTTAAGACACTTTATTATAGAAATAACTAATTACTCAGATTAACCCCAAATATTACTGTTCAATTTATGAAATATAAAAACTGTGTTTACAATTAATTACATATAATTTAACACATTTAATATTTATTGTAATATATAAAAAAAACTTATTTTAAGCACACTGTTTCTTTTTGTATTATTTCAGAGTTTTAGATCGTTAACATAGAATTAAATCACAAATTCAACATAATTATATATTCAAAGTAATAATTATTATATTAATATTTTCATAAAATTTATAAAATTAATACAGTTTCGGTAATTACTATCTACATTTGAATTTAATATTAACATACCATGCGTTGAAAAAGAAAGCAATTTACTTGTATGTGTGTGTGTGTATTTGAGTGTTTGAGTGCGTGTAAAAGTGTGTTAGTAGAGTGTGTGTGCGTGTAGAACTTTTACTCGCATTATGAAATACTTTATTTTTTGTTAATAATTTTTTCATGAAAAAATATATTATAAGCTAGAGACTGATCAAAATATATATTTTATGGCATATTTACGCAGAAATTTAATAGTATTTATAAATAATCACTATTCAATTATTAAACATATTTCGAAATGAAAATATGCAATATTTTTTTTTCATAATGCGAGTAAAGTTTAATTTTTTTTTATTTTTTTCATTAAATTGATATCAGAATAAATTACAACGATTTCCTAATGAGCAATCAGGTCCTTTTTTTATTAATTTATGAGCATTTATAAAATATAAATCAGTCGTGTGTGCAAAGTGTGACTGTTAACGTGACTGACTGTGGGTACGATCCCCACTCGAGGTAATTAAATATTTATTTAAATTTACATTTCCATTTCCTCGCTCTGTCGAGGCAAAGCGCGGCGTTGAGTTCCGCCACGAAAAATGTACAAACGGAACGGAATGTCTTAATACTAGGTTCCCTATCTAATCTGCTGTGTGGAGGATACAGCGTGAAGCTGATCCTTATTTTTATAAAATGTAGAGCTATTTATTTATCATATTTAGCGCTAGAGTACGCAACACGTGGTGTGTTAATATTTAAGTCCACCAGTCTACTATTTATTATAAAATTAAACTATTTAAATAATAACTGATTCTCAGCTACGTTTTGTCAATAAATACATTTTTGCCTCGTCATGTTGTTTTATTCAACTCCAAGCTTATGTATGAGCTTGGAGCTGCCCATGTGCTTGAATAGAAATCTTCGGTAAATGGCCCATTCAATACAAATATTTTTTGTGGCCGTCGTGGCGCAGGGGCACAAGCGACGGTTGTGGATTCGTTTTCCACACGGGGAAATGAAATATTTAATATCATAATTTCTTCGCTTTGGTAACGAGGCAAAGCGCGGCGTTGAGTTCCGCCACTCAATTCTTCAAGAATTCGTCGTAAAGTTGGGAGCGGAAGTGTGAAATTTACGGCACCCTAAAAATTAACAAATAGAAACAAAAATAAATAGTGATTTAGATCTAGGTCTAATTTTATAAATTTCTCCCTGGAATTAAGATATTTAGTGAAGTGTTTTTTTAACTTTACTTTGCATCAGGCATTGTAGAGTAGGCAGAGGAATTCTAGAGTTAAGACAATACCTTCCCCACTTTCCACCCTCTTTTCGAGCCGTTGATTGTTGGTGGTAGAACTCAACGATACCCTATATCTGGTTACTAGAGTGAGAAAATGTAAATAATTCATACCTCAGGAGGAAATCGAAACCACAACAATCACGTTTACAGTCAGGCGCTGTACTGCTTAGCCAGAACTGTAAAGTTTTACTAGCTTGAAACATTAACTTTCGATTTTTTATTAGTTATATAAACATAAACAACATTTATTATATATCCGTTTATATAGCTAATTTAAATTTAGCAACATAATTTGGTTTTCATATTATGTATATTTGCAAAGGAGTCACTTGATTGAGCTTCAATAAACTACGATAACGTAGGATATTATTACGAACTTACGGAATTTCACGCATGGTGGCCAATTTTTCAAACAATTTATATAAATTTCAAACTAAAAATATTTTGAAATATACTATTTTTTAATATTTTCATTTCTCCGCCCTGGTAATAAGACAAAGCGCGGCGTTGAGTTCAGACACACATCATGCAACGCCTCGAGAATCCTACCTAAGATTCAGTCTCCCTGCTATTTGCGTGAAGTAAAAAAAAATGCTTTGAAATAACAATTAATGCAAAAAGAAATCACATAAAAACAGCAAATATTATCTCAAAAAGCTTAAATGACGTAAATTAATTTAGAACAGAAACGACATCTAGTAGTCAGTACAGGGAAAAGATTTCATTTTGAGTAAAATACTTTGGTGGGTTAGTTTAGTCTACATCAACAAGATGGCGCTGCTAAATTGCCATTGAGTCACGAACTACTATTAGAATATTTTATTTGAAAAGTTTCGATAATTTCGAAATATTCTGATTATACGTATTGCATGTCAAATTGAAAGTTATTTTTATATTATATTATTATATATCGAGAATGAGAATTATTTTTATTTTAATTAATTTATTTTTATATTATATTAATATATATCAAATATGAGAAAAAAATAACCTATATCCATCCCAATACCCTCTGTATAATTATATTTATATGAAATTTCATCACAATCGGATCAGCGGCTTAACCGTGATTGTATCACAGACAGACAGACAGAGTTACTTACGAATTTATAATATAGGTATGAACACTAAAACTTAACTAAACTAGCTTTACGCTTTATCCCTTGCGGGGTAGTCAGAGAGAACGGAGCGCCAAACGCTACAGTCTCTGCATACCTCTTTCGCCTCGTCATACATGCCCTTCGGGGATTGCTTTTTACGTGCCTTCCCCCAGTATCTTCGATACTATGTTTTCTTTTATCTTTTTTGCCATTCTTTCATCACTAATTCGTTCGAAGTGCCCACACCAGCTGAGCACGGTCTTATTCATTTTCACCGTGACATCCTCGCTATTATCTGCCATTCTGTGTATATCTTCATTGGCGATTCGATCAGCTAAGCTGACTCTACTGACTTCTTCTGTAATACCCACGTTTCGCTGCCGTATAACAGCGTCTACATGTGTATGACCAATGCTCTCGTGGGATTGAAGTATTTTCATTTTTTCGCTTTGCATGCATTGCACACATGCGTTTGCATTGCCACAAAATTAGAGCACTACGTAGGAAAGTATCTTAACACAGGTTATTTTCGCCTACTCTGCTATGTACGGTATACAGCGTGAAGCTATCAAGCTAAATAAAAATGTTTTTTATTAGTATATTTACTGTATTCCGCCAATAGCAGGATAGACAGAAGGAACCTAATATTAAGACACTCCGTTCCTCACTTTCCGCCGAATTTTCGAGGCATTGTGTGTTGAGTAGCGGCACTCAACCAATAAAAACAACGGCAATCAAGCAATCAATCATCATCATCCGATATTTATTGACATATTTTTAGGCGTACATTTATCACTTTTATGTTTACATCTACATATTTCACTGCCTCGTGCATTTTGTACAAATAATAAATTCCATATATTTCTGTGGATATTATATATCATTTTAGAATACTAAGCTGTACTTTTTTATAATTAATATCTTAAATCTTTTTAAATTCTTTAACTCAAGTGAGTTAAAGAATTTTAAAAAATCACGCAAAAGAATTACTTAACTTTCATTTTAGTAAAGTATAAAAAAGCAATATAGTCCAAATGGACAGAAATTAGACAGCGAAGTATCTTTTCATTCAGTAAGCTAATATTATGTAGATTTTATAAATTGATGACATTATTTTAAATTAAGGGTAAGAATACAGTATATTAGTACGTATATATTATTCTAGAGGCCAGTCGTGGCGCAGCGGCACAAGGTATGACTGTAAAACCGACTGGTTGTGGGTTCTATCCCCACTCGAGGAGATGAAATATTTACTTAAATTTATATTTCCATTTCTTCGCTCTGGTGTCGAGGTTAAGCGCGGTGTTGAGTTCTGCCACTCAACACGCAATGCCTCCAGAATTCGGCAGAAAGTGGGGAACGGAGTGTCTTAACACTAGGTGCCCTCAGCCTACCCTGCTGTGTGCGGGATACAGCGTGAAGCTGATTTGCTTTAATTTTTTGATTTATATATTATTCTGTTTACCTACCTTACTTACTAGATACATTGGTAAGACCAAGCATGACGTTTAGTTCTACTCTTCTATACAAAATATCTGGAATAGTGGAGAAAGGAGTGTCTTAAAACAAAGATTTCCTATCAACCCTGCCAGATGCGTAACTTATAACATTTGTATGTAAATAAAATTTCATGAGGGCGTCGGACTGTAAGGCTGACTATTGCAAGTTCGATTCCCGCTAGGAGGTATGATTATATTTAATTTATTTTCTTTTTCCCACTTCGGTAGACGAAGCGCGGCTTTGTGTGCCACCACTCAACACGACTGCCATAAAATTGGGGGAAATAGAGAAGGGTGTGTCTTAACATTACATTCGCCCTGACTATGGAGGACTAAACGAACTGGTTTTTTTTTAAATTAAAATTCATTTGCACTGATATTTTCCAGTCTTTGATGTTTTTCAAATTAATATATATAAATAAATAATATACCAAGTGGGGTGGGTATTGGATCCATAAACATGGTTGTGAGCTCAATCTTCTGGGACACCACAGACACTATCCTACTACGCCTCGATGGCCTAAAATTCTGATATAGAACTTAAATCCCTAATCAACGGATGTCATTCAGAAGAGTTCGTTAGACGCGTCTAGACGATATGAGAGTATCGATTTTAAATTTTCAGGTATTATTAATTAAAACCGCACTGGGTATCAAATTTAAGAAATATTTTATAATTGGATTTCGTAGTAATTATTAATGTTTCTAAAATTTAAAGTTCCCGTTTTAATGAGAACGAAGTGTCTTGACACTAGGTTCCCAGGTTCCCTCTGCTTATCCCGCTATGTGTGGGATGGAATACAGTGTGAAGCACAAAAAAAGTACTTCTTTTTTATACAATAAAAGTGTAATTTATTATTTTAAATTTAAATTAAATTTTTACCTCTACACTAAATAGGAATTAAACAAAAAAAAAATAAAACATCATTCAAATATATAATTTTTTGTTTGCAATTATATATTTATTTAATAACTATAGCACAACATCGAAAGAAAGCCATAACGTATATATGATGTAATACACTTAACACTACTTTATTTCAAAATTCTTAACTTTTTTTAATGAAAATGTATAAAAACAATACAATTTTGATGGACTTTCAAACATATATATAAATAATGTATACATATATGTATATAATATTATTATAATAAGCCGGGCCGTATAATTATACTATATTCGATATAATCATAATCATTTAATTCTATAATATATATATTTATATACAATATTTTTAGATACATATATATTTATATACAATATTTTCTTTGATTTTGTACTATATGGTAGGGATGAGATCATCAAATGCTGATAATTACAGATTTATATGTAAATCATAGTGCAAATGAAACATTAACTCGCTCCATTTATGCACATTTTTTTATTCAATTGATTATGAAAGTTGTTATAATAATTTCTTATTAGAAGTCAATGTTTCTCTTGCTAAATGAAAGTATTCGCAACAAAGTAACTAAAATACCTAAATCGGGTCACACCCGCCCATTAAATGCACCTTAACTTAACTATAATATTTAACAATAATAACTTTGATAAACATTTAGTCAACTGAAAACAACTAAAATATGTCAAATAACTAAAAATGCCAAAAACTAAAACTAAAATTCCTGTAGTGTTGGACACTACTATAATATAATGACATTTGTGAATACATAAATTAATCCTAAGTATATTTTTTGTCAATTTTTCTGTTTTGTATAATTTTTTTGTTATTTTTTTACATTGATAACGGTTAAACATGAATTATAAGTAGTTATAATTATTCTAAACATTGCCTATATAATTTATTTTAATCAAAATTGTATTTGTGATCCCAAATATCTGCTGGAAAGGAAATTTACAGTTGAGTTGAGTACCACATTATAGATTTTTTTTGTATAGAGTGCCCAATTAGTAAAACGCAGTCAACGTGTTTACTACTTACGTAATAGCTGGTCTCTATTTCTATATAATAATATTGTGCGAATAATTATTTATGAGGATATGTCTTTTGTGTATATTTATAAAAAAAGAAAGGCAAAATATAAATAAAAAAAAATTACATCAAAATATCTAAATCTGATAAATATCCATACATAAATATGTCTTCTCTTATTTCATACAATTAAAAATATTTTAAATACGATAATAATTTAAATCGTTAAAATTTACATCAAAATAGGTTATGTCCTCTAAATATGTATTATCTACACATAGGTTATTCATATAACTCGTTAGAACGTTCACTGCGGCTTGAGGTCGGAATAGGCCTCATACAGACTTCACGCCGGTGCAGGTTGTTACTGGAATGTACGCAATATGAGGCCGAAAATACCTCAACCGCACCAGCTGAAAGTTCTCAAAAACAGGTGCCGCAGTGAAAGTATTAAGGTGATGATACAATTGACTTGAGTAGTTTCAGCCAAATGCTTCCTATTATATGAATATACTATATAAATAACCTGTAATTCCAATTTAAAAGTGTTCCTCATCTCGAGATATCGCAGGCCAAGGTTACATAGGCCGCTCGTCCTACCCTAAATACTTAAAATTTCAATTTTCTACTATAATTTTAACATAAATTAGCACATTGACCATCAGAACCGTCGCCAATCTATTGTTATCGAAACGCCGTCATATCCAAGCTATTTATTTAATGCCAATCTGTTTTTTTGACTTCTATAATTTAATTAATTAAATAAAACATTTATTTAACTATATTATGTATTCATTTCTTTCGAAAGCTCAAAACATACACCGAGATCTTATATGATTTTATAAATTGGCTGCTGATTTTAATGTCGTCAACACTGATATAATAAATTGATTAAATTAAATTTGTAACACTGTATTTTTCTATTGCATAGGAAAGATTCCCAATCAGAACCAAAGTTTCTCAGTGTAAAAGCTTTTCTGTTGATACAATAGTAGAAAAACTTTACCAAAACACATCCGGTAGTCCAAATCCAATCCAAATTCATATTTAATTACTAATTTTCATTCTTGTCATTTTCAATGTAAATGTTCAAATGTTGTCCCGCAATTTCATTTTTAATCTTTGAATCGCACAATAGTTTGATGTTATCACTTTACCATTTATTTAGTAGTAGTGACTGCGTGAGATCAAACGGATGAAGAAGCTTGGTGTTCCAAAGTGTCGGACGAAGAAGAATGGTGATAGCAGATTAGCAAGAAATCTGGGGTCGCCTGCTCGGCGAAGGGGTAGCGATTATTCCCTGGGCTGAGTTTTCGCTGTATCGCATTTGGGCGATGCTGGAGTGTTCTCGTCTTTGAACAGCGGGTTCTTCACTTCCATGTCACCGGTCTGTAAGAAAACAAATTATTAGCTAAGAACGTTACGTAGCGTAAAGACATCGCATTATATACACTTTGGTATAGACAGTTTTTGATAAGGTATGTAGAAAATTTTCAACAGCATTTTAAAGTAATGGACTTAAATCACATGATGTGTACACTTGTATTAATGTCCAATTAGATAAAGATTTTTCTGAAAGAAATAACTGTTTTTGTTTATTTTAGTTTTTCTAAACGAGTTTTAGGCAAGTGAATATAATTCGATGTCTAGTGTTTACATCGTGCGACATGCGTATCCACATTAAGAGCCCATTATGAAACACAATACCTACGCAGCACTTTTTTTCGAGTAGTCCTAAGACTTTGAGAAAAAATAAAGGTTTTAAGGATTTTTTGAAATTTTACCTTAATATATTGTAATCAATACAATAGATATAAGTAATCGTGTTCATTATTTTCTCAAAATCTTAAGCATATTCCAATATGTACATTAACTAAGGGGCAGAATCAACATGCCAGCAATCAACTTATTTTCGATCAATAATACGTTGTTTCACAGATAAATTACAAATGTCAATGCTTGAAAACATAAATTTTAGGTAAAACTGAATATTCATCATTTGCCAAAACAAGCACATAAGAGAGCTACTAGGTTAAATCAAAATTCAAAATAAGGTACTACTAAGTAAAGATGGCCAGTTTCATTGAAGTTGGTAAAAAAATTTTTGCCGTCACAAGATTCGAACTCCACGTCCAAGAAAATTCCATGGGACGTTGGTTCAAATGATGTTACGTTCAAAATTTTTAAACAGAATTCCAATATTTTTTTAAAACATTTTTAAAGTGTTATTCCACACTTAGGAAAGAAAAATAAATACTTATTTAGAAAACGTATAAAAATTTGAACGCAGCGGGACTCGAACCCGCGCCTCCTGGAAACCGACTAGGCGCTCTGACCACTAAGCCATGCGTTCATGCACAACTTACGCATGGCTTAGTGGTCAGAGCGCCTGGTCGGTGTCCAGGAGGCGCGGGTTCGAGTTCTGCTGCATTCAAATTTTTATACGTTTTCTAAATAAGTATTTAGAATTCCAATATGTTTATGGTCCTGTCCTTAGCATTATCAGAAAGAAATTGCAGACAACTGCAATATGATAGGCTGTTTCATTCAAATTATAAACCAAAGGATTGCGGTCAACAAATGGTTTCAGTTAATTCATTCAATCCATCCAAAGATTACGTTATGTATGGAAACGTTTACTGTACCACGCAGAGTCGCGACAGCTGCATCCAGTTGAGAAAGGTTAAAATATATCATGATCATTATACATAATCATAGTTTAATATGCACTAGACGTCGTCATCATGATTATCAAACCTTCAACTATTGCGTATAAACCATGACGAAAGTACATATTCGGTTCTTTCGCCAGTTCAGTTCGAAAATCACCTTTTCGTTCCATCAAATGACATGCACTAGCCCAAAAATTTAAAAAAAACTCCTTATTTTCACTAGTTCACAAAGGTATTCATATATAAATATCACTCGTCTCATCTTACGTAACATCTCATCTGTAGATCCAAGATGCTGGTTGGCTGGACAACTCAAAAAAATACCTTTTCATGACATTCAAATACTGCTAAATTAAAAAAATATATGTGTTTATATAATTTTAGAGTCCTAAATTTTACATTAAACGTTTAAAATCTTTGAATAGAATAAAAAGTAAATAATACTAACAGCATAAATCGCTTGTTATATCATATAAATCACCAAAATATCCATATTATGGAAAACAGAATGACTTCTCATTATTTACCTGCAAAAGAAATATAAATGGAAAATTCTAACTTACAGTAGCAAATCCAGGACATTCGTACACGGTGTAGTCACCCTCTTCATTCTCGTCGTCTGATTCCGGGTCCGATACAGAGCCATTGCGGTCGAGGCCGTTTCTATGAGAAAATATACATTATTAATAATTTCTACAGTGATCTTATTATAAATTAACAAAAAACAACAAAATTCTAAGTTTATTATTATTTTGTTGAAATCGATGCAGGTTCATTTGTGGCTCAGGATACTAAATATTGACCTAAAATAAATACCAGATCTTTTATAAATATATACATAATTATATTTACAAGCATTGCTTTGTCTTTGTTGTTCTCTTTCCCTTATATTCCTCTCTTTTGTCAGGTTTGTCTTAGAGGAAGTGGTATGCTTAGTAAGATGTCACTACATTTTCTCTGCCACACAAGTAGAAATATCATAAAATTTATCAGAGAAAATCATTAAATTGAATAAAAAATCGTTTGAATACCTTTTTTTATATTTTTAAAGTATAGGTACTTCTATAAATAGACAAATTTAGAAGTCTTTCATACACAATCAAATTATTTTGCCATAAAATAATCATTTAAAACATACACATCAAATACTAACAGACGATGTTGATACATTTCTTCCTAGACAACGTTCAATTTCAAATTCAATTGAGATACAACTATAACAAAAAAACATGAAACTAAAATAACAAATCCACTTTGAATTCTTGTTGTGATCTTGAAACAACAACTACTTCTACTACAATAAATTACGTGGACTCGATTTGAACCAACGACTTACCTTTCCATAGCAATGATCTGTTGCTTTTGATGTTGATAATGATACATGTGGGCCGATTGGGCTAGCTTCCTGTCACCCGTAAGGTCAACAGTGGGCCCCGTCACGCCGTAAGCGGGGTAGTCCACGTCAGCGGCGGCCTTCGCCTTCCTTGAGAGCCTTAGAAATTCATCAATATTCCTAATTATGAAATACATGTCAAAATTTTGAGATGTAAATGTGTTTTTTGTACATATTTTTCACTTTTATTGCCTCCTCCCAAGACGTGAAACGTACAAACAACAAAATACATCGCGGTTAGGTTAAGTTAGTCTTTATTTTTTAAGTATTTGATAAGTTATATTAGACTTGTAGAACTTAGTCTACGTTAATCATCTATAATTCTTGAGAGATAGGCTTTAAAGCCGATATAAATTTAAAGATTGAAAAAATAAACTAGTGTCTGTCCGTCTTTCTGTTCTGTTTGTAGGTGAACTACGAAATATAGACAAATCTATACATTCAAGCCATATATATAGAGCTACAAGGAATATGCTATTTCAAAAAATGAAATGAAAATAAAGTGTTAATACTTCAAATGTGAAGATCAGTATATCATAAGCTAAAAGCTTGAAGTATTTATTGCCTTTAGAATAATAATGGAAAGTATTGTTATATTCAGAAATGTTTATGAAATAATGGATTATTTTATTGATTATATTGAAAATATGACAACTTCGCAACGTGTATTTACAGCCAATAATAATAAGTTAGTATGTAAAGAAGCAGTAGACAGAAACTAAAAGAACAAAAAATAATTGAGAAAATAAAATACCTGGTGTTTATAATGTCACCCAATTTTGTACTCCCGCTGTTAATAGCCAATTATCGAGCCTTCTAAGAAAAATAGCACCCAAAAGATATTAATATGATAAAAAACTAATTTATTAAGTAATTTTATTTTATCTGTTTTTTTTAGAGACAAAAGGAATTTTGTAAAGATGGCTTTCTTCCTATTGGTTTCAAAGACATAATAAAAAATGTAATTCGTTTTAAGGTAACGTTATTGGGGTTCGCTTAAGATTTTTCAAATTGTTCAATTATTTTGGGTTCAAAACCCAGATAAGGTATAATTTTTATTTGTATTTGTACTAATTTTATAAAGTTGAAGGTTTGTATGTTTGAACACATCAGGAACTAGTAATATAAACTGTTAAATTCTGATGCGGACTTTTAATATCCACGAATTCAATGGATTTTTGGAGACAAATAGCCGTGGATACGTATGCGAACGGGGTCTTTAGTTAATTTTTTTTTCAGCTTCACACTCTATCCCACATGTATAAAGGTACGCAGAGGGAGCCTAGTGTTAAGACACTCCGTCTTTCACTTTCCGCTTAGTTCTGAAAACATTGCGTGTTGAGTGACCGTCACGACAAAAGAATGAAGAAATGAAAATATTGAATTTTTCATTTCTTCGAATGCTTATCATACCCAACAACACAACCACCGACAACCTGTCGCGTTTATAGTCAACCGATTGTGCCTCTGTGCCTGGCCTCTTAGTTAATACTTAACACGAACTTGTTAGGGATGCAGAAGTAAAGTAAAAAACAATTAATATAATTAAAACCAAAGAGATTTTGCCAAAAAAGAAAAAGTGTTTTTTCAAACAACATAATTAATAAAATTATAGTTGTAAAATAAAACGCCATTTGTCAAGAACGGCGCACACAGACACAAACCTATCAAAGCGACAACGTCGCACAAGCCCATTCAAGAAATGGAGTTGTAGGTATTGACGGGGAAGTTGAAAGTTGTTTAGGTTACTTAGAAGTACTTACTACTACTTACAACAAAAACAAAACGAAAGATATCCCTTTTTCATTCTGGTATATTTTTGTGAATGATACTGGCAGATCAGCAACGTTTAGTAGTATTGTAGTAGTATGTGTTTACGTTATTATTTGTAACTGCGTCACACTTAATACAGTATGGATAAAAATCGTAACACTAAAAAAAATCCTACGTTTAAACTGTTGAGTAATCTTGATTATATTCTTAGGGGTTTAAAATATTTTGCTCCATATGCTGCTCCCGTAAAAGGAGCACAGAGGATCCAGCCTGTATATAAATTAGGAGGCTTCGTCCCCTGCTCGCTTCGCTCACCAGCCCTCGACTTTGAATGATCAAAAAATAACACCATTTCATGAACCTGTTATTATTTAGAGTTTAAAACTTGATAAAGTACATATAATAATATTATAAAGACGAAAACTTCGTTTTATTGAACGCCCTATTCGTATATTACGAGAAATTTGTTTGATTTTTTATAGAAAAAATATCAAGTTTTAGATTTTTTCTTTTATAATTACCATACATTTTTACTTATTTTTACATTTGACTGTGTTGCATGCAATTAATTGGAGTATAGAAGGCAGTATCTTTTAATAGTGTTGTTTTTGTAAATAGAAAAATACGCATACAGATGTGATGCAGTATTAAAATTGATGCGGCTATTTCACAATTACGGGGTCTAATGCGAGTGTGTAAAACAAGCAGTGTAGGCTAGTACCTTCATAAATATCTTAAAAAAAAATTATATTAGCTTCACGCTGTATCCCGCACACAGCAGGGTAGGCAGAGGGAACCTAGTGTTAAGACACTCCGTTCCCCACTTTCTGCCGAATTCTGGAGGCATTGCGTGTTGAGGCAGAACTCAACGCCGCGCTTAACCTCGACACCAGAGCGAAGAAATGGAAATATAAATTTAAGTAAATATTTTATCTCCTCGAGTGGGGATCGAACCCACAACCAGTTGGTTTTGCAGTCACACCTCGTGCCGCTGCGCCACGACCGGCCTCAATATCTTATTATAATATAAAATTTACATGGACGAAGCCAATTGATTGGACGTGCGTGATCGTCTCAAATGCCAACGGAAATTGGTCATATTCAATTCTAATAATTATCTAGTTGACATTTGATGATTATTGTAATTTCAAATGCACTATATTTACGTTAAGTTATTTATTTCGTTATACACCGGTGACACAGCGGCGGTCAGTTTACTGGAAACATGCCGGCTTAGGGTTCGATACCCAATTCGGATAACTGTTTTTTTTTACCTCGCTCCGGTTACAATACATAGCGGTTTTGACTTTCGCCACTCTACACGCAATATGTCGAAAATTGGGTGAAAAGTGAGGATTAGTAAGGGAAGACAGGGGGAAATCTGGTGTTAAGTCAATTTGTTTTGCTTCGTCTTCTTACCAGAGTAAGGATTTAAAAATACTTCATTCCCCCAGATGGAAATCGAAACCACAACCCAAACAAGTTCACACTCAAACGCTGTCCTACTTCGCCACGTCGGCCTCACATCAATATATCAATTTATAATTATAATTTTTAATTCTTTGTAAAAATTTTAAAACAATACTTGTAATAATTAACAATGTGTAACACTTGTGTTCCTACAATGTTTAGTCAACGTTAATGTACTTCAACTTTAATTTATTAAATATAATTATCAATTTGACTACATTGGAAATTTCTGATAGTTGCACGTGTATTTCCCGAGAGCTTATACAAAAGCTTTCACTAATTAAGCTTTATAAAATGTAAATTAATATGTCAAAGTTATATATAAAATTGAATTTTGTTTCAGGAACCAATGGAGAGAATGCAGCCATATAGAAGAAAAAAAACAAAATTTAGAGAAAATCAAGAAAAATTTAAGTTAATTTAAGAAGAATTACTTAAAAGTATAACATTTCAAGTATATATGCGAGTAAATATGGTGCTTAAGTAAGTTTGGTATATTAAAGAATAAAAATTGCTGCTGCTGACGTTGGTCTTCTCCAGCCTTTACCTGTCAAAATATCTATCTACGTACAAACTTTTGTACAAACCTAGGGCAAATCAGGTTACCGCCTCTATCCTGTTTGAAATGAACTTAGAAAACATTCCGGTACTTACCTATTAAGATCTAAAAAAAACCTAGAAATCGAAATAAAACTGTTTAAATTATCAATTTTTCAATTTCAAGTAGGAAATACTCACGTGTACCACCCAAACGCGAAACCTACTACCGCCATAGTAAGTGCCGCGCCTACTGCCGCCAAGAGAGCTACGCCATATATCGATTCCGCTGGATCAGCTGTCGGTGCTTCCAGCACGTGGTAAAGATGAGGCTTATCCGTGCTCTCCCCATCATCATGCGTACTAAACGGAACAAACATGCTCGTTCTAAAGAGATTGCTAATGTTAATAAAAAAAATGACATTAGAAAATCAGAAATTGTTAATTTTTGAGATGATATTTATAGAGATAGAGATTTTCGAGTGACAGTTTAGTAAATTCGCTATACGTAGAGTTGATAGCTTTGTGAGTCGCAGCATACTTGACTATATAATCCACCTCGTTGTTATCCTCAAAGTGCCGTAAATTACACTTATATTAAATTTAGGTTCGCATTGAAACTTTAAGCTTAGTCGAGACTTGAGAGCGCTTGTAATAGATATCCCTATTTAAATTTAAATATCACGTATTAAAATATGATATAATAGTTATAATTTGAACGAATCTGTTGTTTGTTTATAAAGTGTAAGTGATAAGTATATTTTAATTATTTGGTGGATGTTTTGTGTATATATTGGAGTAGATCAAGAACAAGATTTAGATCTACAACCCTTTAAAGTTTCCGAAACTATTGTGTCTAAGAGTTAGTAGTTTCAATATATTGTGTGTTTAGATCTAGATCCAAATTTATTGTACAAGATTTTCAAATTTTCATTATTATATAAGAAATATTGTCAATATTTCTTTAAAATAGTTGAAAATTTTCAATTTTAGGTAGGAACTTACATATTTACTTCTAAATATAAAATCGATTGAAATTTTAAAGTATTCAATTAAGCTATTTACATACAAAAGTTTACACAATCACCCTGAAAGTTAATTAATTAAAGTCTTTAGAAACATGCTGTTGTTGAAATTTAGTAAAGTTAAGAAATTATTAGTGAAAACAATTGAATTTTATATAAAATATAAGAATACGACTGAAAGCGACGTGCAGCAGTAATTTTTAAAATAAGTAATAAATATTTAGACATACTAAAATTAAGTATAAAAAATAAACGTAGCAGATTTTTTTTAATTAACTAATTATTCTATATGCCGATAACAAAAATTACATTCGTATAGCTCAATTATTGGTATGTTGACGGTATCCAAGTGACCCAGGTTGAAATCCAGCTACGTTTAAGTTTTTGAGGATAATTTTAGTATTTTTCTAATCCTAAGTGTATATATAGTGCGAATAACACTTCAAAATATATATTAATATTGAAAATAACGCATCTTAGTAAATACTCCGAATATGGACGATCCCGTTTATTCCTGTTCTCGTAGCAATTTCAAGAATTTATCTCTTAATACTACACACTACTCTAACCTATATACATGCCAAAATTAAACTTTTTAAGTTTTTTAAGTTCAGTAGTTTCGTCTGTGAGTCTGTAGTTGAATGAGCTATTTTAACTTGCTGTCTATGACAACAAGACAAAGATGAAAATTGACTTCACCACCCAACACGCAAAGTATCAAAATTTTGATGTAGTGGGCAACGGAGTGTCATATTTACTGAAATGCGTTATGTTTTTACTCAAAATTTATTAGTAACTGATACTACGCATCGCATTATTAATAATGTTTTCCTTAAAAATATGTAATGTAACTCTTAAAAAATTTTTGTGATTCTGTGCAATTTGTAATTTTTTTTTTTTGATCATATTAAAAATATTGTACGATTAAATGAAGTTTGACAATGGTATTTGTATTTTTCATCCATCTCCATACAAGTTTTGTTTCTGTTTATTTCGTTTTTTTTTGTTTGTTTGTTGTACATAACATCTTATATATTAAACTATTTGTCGGTCGTAACCTTATATACGTGGATTCATTCACACGATTGGACATTGAACCTACGACCGTGGTAAGTAATCTCTTCCATTTACTACAGATATTTTTTTTAATTTGATTTATTATTACCAAAAAAATTGGCTACATTATCTTATTTCTCAATAAAAATAGAAATTGTGACTATACGGAAAAAATTAACACTAATATTTCCTTAAAATTTGAGAAAAAAATATGAACATTTTTTTCTGAAAACTTCATTTAATCGTACCACCTAAACAAGTTCCAGCATGCCAAAACGTATTGCCAAATCGTGAATTATTCAGTATACTAAATGTGAAGAACGACTGGGATAGTGGTATCATGCCTATAAGCGGGTCTTAAGCAAAACTTGATACCTACTTAGTTCGAAGGTTCGAAATTATTAATATCTCAACACGAACTGTATATACAGTTCCAACTGTATTATTCAAACGTTCCATAACAATAAATATTAAATATTATTAATAATACGTGTTCATATGGACTTGTATAGAAAAAAATAAATGTATCTAATATTATTTTTCAAAACAAATATTCCTACGGAATTCTTTCCTCCATGCTTCTATGGGATATACGGGAGAGGGCAAGGATCGCTAAGTGTTAAAATTTGAACATCACCTCTCTTCTATATCATATAATTTCGGTCGGTTTACTTTCAACCAGCGAAGATTGTTTGGCAGTAACGAGACGGGTAAACGGTAGTCCTTATTAGTCCTGCAATTAATGTACTGGCTACTCATTGTTAACTATAGTATTTAGGTTCTAATACCAGTTGTGGCATTCCATCATGTTTCTTTTTTTGTATGCATTTTTTTCTAATAATAAATGAAACACAATACACTCAGATAAGAATGGTTACATTATAAATTAACAATATTAATATATAAAAATTAAATATTTAACACGAAGATTTTGTGTATTGTGATTTATTTATTTATTTATAAAATGCATTATGTAAAAATTTTGTGTAAACTAAACGCAACTAAATCGTGTTTATATCCGTTCAAATTTTGACACAAATGAGTAAAAAAAATCGATTTTGTACAATGTATTGACTATAGTTTATAGATTATTATGCTACATTTAAAGCTGGACCATCGAAGGAACAAATGTTTATAAGTAAAAAAAATAAAAATACTCATTTACATTTCACTTCGTTAATAGTTCTCAAATTTACATATAACCTTCATAAAAGGTTGATATTTAATAATGAAACTCCTTTATCTTCTTTTTTTTTTCATCTTCAAAATTATATAGTGAGGCCGTCGTGGCGCAGCGACATAGGTTCTGATTATAAGCGTTGGTATGGCGGTTCGATTCCCACTCGGAGATATGAATTATTTTCATTTTCTAGCTAATAGCGTATGCGGGATAAAACGTGAAGCTATTGTTTATATAAATGTAAGTATAAAATATAATATTCAACCTATAATTTATTAAGTATCTAACTTTAAAAACTGCAATTCATTTAAAAAGGAAAACATATTTTTATAAAATATCGTCTTACAAAGCAGACGTTCTTTTCGACTCTTTCTCGGAATTTTATTAAGAGAGGTATCTTTTATTATAGCACTGGAATACTTATCAAAGAGACTTTGTTGCTAGTTTCTATTAACAACATACTTACTTGTATTTACTTTTAAGTCAAATGTACTTAATTTTTTTTATATTTTCACGCTTTTTCCCGCATAGCAGGGTAATCAAAGGGAACGTAGTGTTAACACACTTTGTTCCTATTTTTGCCAAATTTCGATACGTCACGTGTTGGGTTAGGGGTATCTTAACTTCCCTGCTTCGTCTACCAAAGCAGGGAATTGAAAATAAATTAAATATAATTATCCCCCACATTCCTAAAAGGATCGAATCCACAACCATCGCGTCTACAGTCAGCCGCTGCCCCAATAAACCACGACGGTCTCAATGTGTAATTAAATTATTTTTGGTATTTGTTATTATTAGTTTTTATTTAATTTTGAAAAATATTTAATCCGCCTTGGCTTATAAACTCAAAGCCGCACTCCATCTTAAACCAGAGTGGGGAAATTAAAATAATTCAATCCCCTGAGTGGGCATCGAACCCACAACCACTATATCTACAGTCAGTACGGGTATGATATACAAAATATCTTTCTAATTATTTTTCTGCTGTCAAAGCGTAATGTTGGAATTCTCTAAACAATATTAATTAAATCAAGGTGAATACCAACAATAAAACAATGTAATTCGTAGACTGCTTATTGTAAAAATTATATAACAACAAAAACAAATAAAGACTATTTAGAATTTGCTAGATCGAGGTGTGTGACCTATACTAATATTATATACCTAATGATTTTGTTTGATTGAACACGCTAATCTCAGGAACTATTGATTCGGATAGAAAAAGTAAATTTATTAAAGACAATTTCTCTAAGAAGGCTATATATAGATTTCAGTATAACTAGTCCTGTATCATACTCAACTTTTAGTTCTTATTTCCATATGTACATGCGGACGAAGCCGCAGCTCAATGATAGTACCTATATATATATATAAAATATTTTATATACACTCCATCATTTCACTTTTATACAATAAATATACAACACACGAGAAATATCAAATCAAATCAGCACATACACTTCTTCCTACTTTAATAAATCTATATTAAAAGAATAAAATTGGCCGAGATTGCAAACATCCGGTAACGACGTGCTGTAGTGCACCGTGTCAATATACATTTTAGTCTAATCTATTATGTTATAGTCCAGCGAGTCCAGTCCTGGCGCAGAGGGATAACTAAGTCAAAAATCTGCTTCACGCTGTATCCCGCATATAGCATGGTGGGGAGTGGGTACTTAGTGTTAAGGCACTCTTTTCCCCACTTTCCGCCGAATTTGTCGAGGTATTGCGTGTTGAGTGGCGGAACTCAACGCCGGGCTTTTGCCTTGGTGACAGAACGAAGAAATAGGGGGAAAAATATTAATAAATAATCATTTATTCCCTCGCATGGGGACCGAACCCTCAACCATCATGATACAAGCTCCCTTGTTCCCCTGCACTACAACGCCCTTATGCCGTCCGCCGCCTAAATTTAAATGAAATTTAAACGGAAGTCATTTGAGATGTATCCTCTAATTATTTCCTTTCAGAAGTCGTGGGATGTTGACGTGAGTACGTTTCAGGAAATACAATATTTACCTATATTCAAGTATAACATATAATATATGTATTGACATTTCGCGTCATCATATTCAATTTCCGTGCTAGTTTCTCTTTAAAATAATATTACATAGTTTGAAATATGCTAAAAAAAGACGCTTTTCTATACCAAGTTCTACAAGAGCCATGGCTTGTACTAGTTAAATAATAATTTCTGAAGAGTTCCACCCTTCAGGTCCGAACTTCATCACCAGACCAGCTCGATGGTACTATATTATTGTAAATTAGGTAATTCGACCTAATAAAGGCGTGTTAAAAATAGTTATTATTGATAAGGGATGTACCTTTTAGCCAACATGACAAAATACGACTGGCCTCAATAAAAATCACATATACTGAAGTATTTATATGAGTTATTTTTGTTTTGTAATAGAAATGTTCCTTCGATGGCCGCAAGATTACCTAATATTGTATATAGGCGTAAGTAAATAATGATATTTTCAAATTAAATCACATTAGCTATTAATTATGTACAGATTTAATATATTTTCCAAAGAATCGTTTTGAATCGCAGAACACAGATTATATAGCGAAACTTAATCGATACATAATAATACAATTTTTTTTTAGTTTTTTTTTTATTTTTTACTTTTTTTGGTATAGGGTATAAAAATCTTATGTTCTGTGATTAGAAAAAAAAATATGATGTACACATGCGACCGTCATAGTAAAGGTGCACAAGTATGTATATTCTAACTAAAAATAATCGTGTTTTACATATTTTTTTATATTTAATAAAATAAATATATTATATATATAATATAACTTAGTATGTTTATATAAATATATGTTTATATTAAATATACTTACAATCCGGTACGCAGGATGTCCATGTCGTCGGCAACAAGTGTTTTAGTTCTGCTCCAGTTAGGATTCTGCCGGGTTTGACGAGGTTCCATCTCCTCCTTTTCTGATTGTGGCCGTGCCGCTTCAGGAGTGGCTGGTTTAAGAGAATTTTTGTTTAGAACACACATTTAAAAAACAAATTTTTAGACTGTCGTGACAGTGGTACAAAATTTGACTGTAATGATGGTTGTGGATTCGAAATCCACTCAAGGAAATAATTTATTAACAATAAGTACTATATTACATGCAGGAGATGATGAAACAATAAAACGAACCTTGTTGTAAAATTTAAAAAATATATGGAATTTAAGGCGCGGTTCCCATGTATATTACTATTTTTATAGCTTCTCGCTGTATCCCGCACATAGTAGGGCTGGCAAGAGGAACTTAGTGTTAAGAAGTCAGTTCATATTAAGACACTTCCGTTCCCCACTTATCGTCGAATCCTGGAAGTATTGCGTGTTAAATGGCGGAACTCAACGCCGCCATAATACTTTAAAGTATATTGACCATTTAAAGTACACATAAACGTCACTTTATGTGCAATCATCACCCCTTTAATGGTGTACAAGCGAGCCAATAAAAAAATAGAGGGGACTGGCACACCTGATGCAAGACCGTAATAGGTAAACAAAAAGAAATTATCAAAACGATTCCCATGCAAACAAAATTGCGGGGAGCACCTAGTATATGTTTATTTTTTTACATTTTTTAATTCCACACTTAGAAAAGAAAAATACTTATTCAAAAATTTTATTTATAAGTTTATTTCTAAATAAGTAACTATTATATGTATATTTATATACAGTGTTTTTATCTTCACCACTTTAAATGAAAGCACAGTTTTAATGCCTAATACAATTAAAACATGTTTACGTTTTTAATATCTATTCGTAACTGCGTCACATGAAATACAGTATGGATAAAAATAATGAAATGAAAATAATAATCTTATTTCTAAACTGTTGAGGTATCTTGATTAATTTTTTTAGGTATGGATTTGAAATATTTTACCCTATATGCTGCATCCGTAAAAAGAACGCAGTCGCTTCCATCCTGTATAACGTACCTATTAATTAATAAAACTAATAGCGTGGTATAAAATATATCTATTAGTAGAATTAAATGAAATTCATCACTGCAATTTGATATTAAATAAACACTCCAAGCATTTCCCAGTAGCGTAAATGATATTTGAATAATTCGTTTTTAACTGTACATTTTACTCAGATATTGTAGATTTTTTCACTTTCTCCCTTTATATGATAATAATAATCAACTTCACGCTGTATCCCGCACACAGCAGGGTAGGCAGAGGGAACCTAGTGTTAAGACACTCCGTTCCCCACTTTCTGCCTTTCTGGAGGCATTGCGTGTTGAGTGGCAGAACTCAACGCCGCGCTTAACCTCGACACCAGAGCGAAGAAATGGAAATATAAATTTAAGTAAATATTTTATCTCCTCGAGTGGGGATCGAACCCACAACCAGTCGGTTTTACAGTCACACCTCGTGCCGCTGCGCCACAACTGGCCTCGGCTGGCCGGCCTTTATATGAAATAATCAGAAATATATAACTTCTAGGTTCTATATCCATAAGTAGGTATAAATTATTTTAATTGTGTTATCACATCCGCAAGAGGAGAACGGAATAATTCAGCACTAGGTTCTACCTGACATAAATGGAGAACCAAAGTATCTTAATCCAACCTTAACACTAGGTTCCCTGCTACGTACGGGATACAGCGGGAAGCTAAAAAAAAAGGTTTCTATCTTTACCCGGCAAAATATGAGAACTAATGAGAACGAAAATCAAATCACCCATTATAGGTGGCACTATCTAAAACTGATAACGCCTCGGTACCGTCGCTTCAGGGAAACTTATTGCTTGTTAACTTATTATAAGCTGCTCGGCTGTCTCCCTTAATGGACACATTTCTGTTAGAAATTTCACAAATTTGGTTAAACTAACAGGGCCACGGCGGCCACGACAGCTTGGCGCAGTGGCACAAGCGTATGACTGTAAACACTACGTGTAATGGGTTCGATTTCCACCCGAAGAAATGAAATATTTAATATTTTCATTTATTCGCTCTGGTGTCGAGGTCACTCAACTCGCAATGCCTCCTGTTTTTAAGTTTTTTAACACTAGGTTCCCTCTGCCTACCCTGCTAGAAGCGGAATATAGTGTGAAGCTATATTCGTATTGTATTGGTTTGAACTAGTTTCATTAATGGTGAAAAAATAGTTTAGTTAGTAATAGTAAAATATATAATAAGGTTTTTGATTTCCTTCCTCTTTTTTCAAACCTTTCAAGCAATAACAATATTAAAACGCTGAAGAGCTAAAAATCGTTGATTGCTTCAAGAACCTGATCATCATGTCATACATAATTTTTAGCTATTTACATTTGAATTTGGGCTTAAAACCCAGGGAAAATTTATTGTCACAAGAAAAATCTTAAAAAACATTTTAAAATATATTTATAAAAACTTCTAAAACTCTTAAAATAACATGAAAACGACTCCCACTATAAAATTACAGTCTTTTAATATATAATAATCATATAATATTTTATACCCGTGCTTCCATTGATAAACTTCTCGTAAATTGAGTGTTAACAAACCGTGCGGCGTCATAGAGTCGCGGAAATTGATTACTTTTCCTTATACTCAATATTACCAAACTCATGTAGAGATTGAGGCCAGACGTGGCGCGAGGGCGCAAGCGTGCGACTGTAAACGGGATAGGTTGTGGGTTCGATTCCTACTTAAGAAAGTGAAATTTTTAATATTTTCATTTCTTCGCTCGAGGTAAAGCACCGTGTTGAGTTCCGCCACTCAACAAGCAATGTCTATGTGAAGTGGGTAATTAAAGTTTCCATGTTCCCTCTGCTTTCCCTTCTATATAGAGCGTAAGCCAAAAAATATTTGCCTGCCTTGCCTGTATATTATGTCAGATACATATGTTATATAGTTTAATCTCCAAATAGCACCTCTTATGAAATACATCATTTATATAAAATAAATTATTTAATTAAAAGGCCCAAGGGCACAAGAGTGTGACTATAACGCGACGGTTGTGGGTTCGATTCCCACTAGAGGAAATGAAATGAAATCTTATTTACTAATATTTTCATTTCTTCGCTCTTGCACCAACACAAAAACCCTGTATTAAGTTACGCTACTCAGCATGCGGCGAAAAATTCAGAGAAAAATGGCGAACGGAGTGTCTTAACACTAGGTTCCCTCTGCCTACCCTGCGTGAACGGGATACAGCGTGAAGCTGATTTCACTTAAATAATTTAATTCAATATTTCTCGTTAACCATTATTTTATTCTATATCAAGGTTGGTGGGACGCAACTTAATAATTTAAGACTTAATAGCTTGTTGAGCCTAAGCGTCAAGTTAAATTTAGACTTCAGGCCGTCGTAGCACAGGGGTGTGACTGTAACCGCGACAATTATGAGTTCGATTCCCACTCAGAGGAATTAAATATTCAATATTTTCATTTCTTCCCTCTGGTAATGAGGCAAATCACATTGAGTTCTGTCACTTAACGTTCCCATTAGGACATTTCCGTTCCTTTCTACCAAACTCTGGAGACATAACGATGATATGACTTAACAGCGTTCATTGTCTTATTACCCTATACATAGGAAATCAAAATAATAAATATTTCGTCCCCCGAGTGGCAATCGAACCCACATCCGTCGCATTATTAGTCGCATGCTTGTGCCCCTGCGCCACGACGCCTTTCTTATAACTAATAAATTATTAAATGTGATGACTTACTTGCTTTTGGCGAATTATCCTCAAAGTATCCAGCGTCCAATGGCGTCAGAGCAAAAGCTTTTTTCAAGTCTAAAGAGTTCATTTCCTTGTCCAAAACTTTTTCAAAATTCTCCGGGTAACTAATATGTGGTCTGTCATCCACCATTCGCAGAGGTGCCGTGTCGATCTTCTTTGGTTTTAGCTGAAACATAGTACTGTCACCTTCTACTGGACCACCGAACATTTGAATATAGCTGGGAGGTAGCTCCGGCATCCATCGTTGGAACTGATCGTATGGCATTGGGTCCAGTTCTTGAGCTTCTAACTGATTGATTAAGTTGATTTCCTGTGAGAAAAAAATATTACTATAGTTTTCATTATTTATTTATTTTTTTATTAGCTTCACGCTGTATCCTGTACACAGGATGGTAGGCAGAGGGAACCTAGTGAAATAGTAAGACAGTGTAAGACACTCCGTTCTCCACTTTCTGTTGAATTCTGGAGGCATTGCGTGTTGAGTGGCAGAACTCAACGCCGCGCTTTACCTCGACACCAGAGCGAAGAAATGGAAATATAAATTTTCAGTAAATATTTCATCTCCTCGAGTTGGGATCGAACCCACAACCAGTCAGTTTTACAGTCACTTTTTGTGCCACTGCGACACGACAAGCCTTAATATCAAAAATTTTATATATGATAATTAATCACAACGTTAAAGAATATACATCATAGTGAAGTTAAGTAGCACCCATTATAACAAGGGTTGTAGGTTCGTTCCCGATCATAGCATTTAAAATGTTTTGTTTCGTCTTTCTAATGAAATAAACTCAAATATGAATATTCATGTTAAAAAAAACGGAAAAACCCAAGTCAGGCTCGCCCACTGTGGATTCCATACAAAAATTGGAGGAATCGAGCTTTTTCTGAAGTTCAAGCTTAGCTTAACCAGAGCCGTTTAATCTGATACCTCACTACTTGAACTAGCGGTTTCAATATCAAATTTAAGCTCCCCTTTAAAGGCTATTAATTTTAGGATGTAGCCACAAATGTATAGTTTTCACAATTTTTCCTCAACTATTTAGTACTAATTCGGGAAAAATTGTACTGCTAGCTGTCAAATTTCATAATTCTAGGTCAACCGGAATACCCTATTAATTTTGATTACCTTTTTAGTGCTATATCTTTTTTGAAGTAAATAATGTAGAGATACGATTTTTTCAGGAAATCAAGGGACCATAGATTTTTTGTTTGATTTTTGTTTAATTGATTTTTTTTTTGTTTGTTTGAATTTCAATTCGATATTTCTGAGCATTCCTGAGATAAATGCTCTTGACAAATACATAGATAGACAGACAGACGGAAGGAAAATAAAGTAGAGATAAGAGTTCCTTTTTACCTTAAAAGATACGAAACTCTAAAAAAGTATAAGTTATGTATTTTAGTACATTGAATCTTTTATTTAAATTTTCCCAAGTGCCTTTCATATTTTGTACCAGGTAGATAATAAACTATAGCTATGCTCATATTGTTAAGCTCAAGAGTGTGTTTGTTTGAGCGCACTAATCTCAGCAACAACTGTTCTTTCATCGAGGCCTTAAGCTATATTACGTCATGTTAATCGTTTCAATGTAGTTTTGTTATTTCCTTTAGCAAAATAAACACTAGAAAGTTGATTTAATTTTTTTTTTATGTTTAATATATACTTTTTAAAATTAAATAAACATTTTCTCTCGTCAAATGATCAATCATTCTTAGGAAAGAAGTTAGAGAATATTTGTCTTATTTCTTTTATTATTAATTAGTTGTTTATAAAAGGATTTAATGAATTATTTAAAAGAGATATGAAATAAGTTCTTTGTTTCAGAAAACGGAAATCTTTTTCACGAATGTAGATCGAACCCACGACCATTGATTCATAGTCCGATGCCGACTCGTTACACCATATCCCAATCGCCCCACCTATTAAACAATATACATTTTAACTAATATATTTTTCTATTAAAACTAGTATAAATTACAATATAATTTAAGGTTAAGGTCGGGTGTTATCTATAAAACTAAATAATCGTCGTGAATGGTCCCCCGAGTACAGTCGCGCACTTGTGACATATTGACCTTTGGTTATTATATCTATTTACATATATATACGGGTGTATGTATGTATATGCAGTTACTAATAGTACTTAACATATTGTTATATTTTTTTTTCAATATCACGCTGTATCCCGCATATTACATACAGGCTAGGCAGTCGGAGCCTAGTGTTTAATTCCCTCCGCACCACCTTCTGCCGAATTCTAGCGGTATTGCGTATCAAGTGGCGGAACTCAACGCCGCGCTTTTTATCGAAACCAAAGCGAAAAAATGAAAATAGTAAATATTTGGTTTCCTCCAATTGGAACCGAAACTGCAACCTGTCGCACAGTCACACGCCAGTGCACCTGTGAAACGACTGGCATACTAAATACTATAAATATTTTAAATCTTTCGTTCTAATTAAAAATAAAAATCAATATCTTCCCTCTTTCATCGAAGAGTTTCCCTGGTTCCCTCTGCCGGGTAGGCAGAGGGAACCAGGGAAATTCAACAAATAATAATAAAATATAAAATATTTATAAAAAATATTTATTATTATTTATTTATTATACATACATCGTATACTAGTATGTTTAGTAAGTACATGTATTCAGATTAAATCAAAGGCACAAATTATACCGGTATTTGACTACCGCTTGTTACATTAGTTACACGATTTGGTACAAATCGATGCATCCACGTCTGAACTAATTGATACAAAGCAATCAATTAATGTGATTACAGCTTTGAGTGGTTTGGAATATAATTTGAATAAGTTTAAATGTTTTAAATTTAGCACGTTTATATAGGATACCGCTGGATAGGTAGGAACCTAGTGTTAAGACACTCTGTACTCCACGTTCCATTCAATTTTGGAGACAAAGCAAGTAGAGTGAGGGTGAACGCCGCGCTTGTTTTGCTACCAGAGCGAGTAAAATGATAATATTGATTTCTCCGAGTGGGAATCGAACTCAGAACCTGTCGTGTACAGTCACACACCTATTCCCCTGCGTCACGACGGGCCTACTAAATGTAATTACTAAATTAATTTTAATTTTCTCGCTCTGATTATAGCAATGTTTGGTCTTCTCATCTTCACGTTACATCTCGCATATAATAGGGTAGGCAATGGGAACCTACTGATAATATACTCTGTTCCACACTCTTCGTTCTTTCTTAGGGGCATTCTTGTTACCAGAGCGGAAAGTGAAAATAATACATAGCCCCAAGTGGGAATCGAATGCACAACCATCATGTTGACAGTGAGACGCTATGCTTTTTTCTTATGAAATTGGCCTTTGGCCTTTGGCATTCGTAAAGCATGACAAAGGCCAATCACAATATCAAAAATATTTCCTGATTACTTATTTAATATAATTCATTTAAATATTAATATATTCCTTCATGTTGAAATCGAACTCACAACCGCCTGTCTACAATACCTACTGTCTTAAAAACGGCTTTTTCACTGTACCAAACCTTCAACGGTTTTCAATTAGTTGTGGGTGCAATATCAATTTTTCGCGTGACATTTTAAGCCCACCTTTCATTCCCGTTTTGGAACTGAAACCAGATTTAGCCAAATAAAAATATTCTTAGATACGTCTAAATTTTTATAGGTGGGCTTATAATTTATACAGGTCACGGGTTCGAGTCCGGTGGCGGTGGGCAGAGAAAATCTAATATCACAACACTCCACTGGCCTCTGTTGCCTTCCGATGGCCTTAACTTCACTTAGTTTACAATATCTCAAGGAAATATATAGGTAGAGGAAAACCTTTTAACTAGACTCTTTAAACCAAAATATTGTATTACAATCGTTTTCTTGAAATCAAGGTACATCGCCTGACTATGACTGCGGCTATTAATGTTTCGATTCCCACACAGGGAAGCGTTTATATTTAATTATGTTTTTTTTTACAATCAGTTTTGTATTTTTTTAGCTTTATACTGAATCCCACATTCTGCAGGATAAACAGAGACAACTTAATGTTACTCATTTACCGCCCAATTGTCGAAACATTATCCTATTGAGCCGCAGAGCTCAACGCCGTGAGAAGTAAAAAAAATAAACCAGAGAATGTAACACATAACTAAACGTATCACAACGCCACAACCGTACAAAGTTGCTAAGCTATTATACACTTACACAACACTTATTCAACAATCCCACCAATTGGCCAAGATTGGCCAAGATTGGCGAGAGGGATCCAAGATATACATAGACAGTAATTTTCCACTCTACATTACAAACACAATGCACTCACCACAAGATACAGAGGGACCAATCGTCACCAATCACACTTCGAATCAAATCAAATAATTCAAACCGATCTCAAATACGCTCAGTTGTATGCATATTCCAGGTCTTGTCCAGAGTACCTTGGGTTTGGACAAACATAATGTTAATTGGATTTTATATGTAAGAGGTTAACTTTTAACTGCGTCTTGTTCTGTGTAAATGGCTAAGTTAGGCTAGAAACATGGTGTAATATAATGGATAAATGATTTTTCTAATGTAAAACAAATAATACGTTCAACGTTCTACCAAAAAAACTCTTCAGCTTTATAATATTAGTATAGAAATATTGTTATAGATCTAAATCTCGTTTAGGTGAATGTATTTTATGGGAAAAAAAAACAGTTTCACGTTTTCAAGCAGGGGCAGAAGTGGGCAGTAGGAAACTGGTGTAAATACATTCCGTTCCCCACTTTCTGTCCAATTTTTCAAAACAAAAGCGAAAAAATAAAAATATATATATACCTCCGAGAAGGATTCGAATCTACAACCTCTACGCATACATTTAGGCGCTGACCCACTGCGGTGCAAGTACGCAAAATGCGGCAAGTGGATAATGAAATGTCACCTAAATTTCTCTATCTTTTTTTACTTTAAATACAACTCTATATACTCCTTTTATAAAAGCCTCTTTTACTGTTATGATATTCCTCATTCATGTTCTCCGGAAGTACTTCATACATTATACGTGACCTTCCTTCAGTATCCGAAGGTCAATCGAGATCTCCCATTGCCTATCTTACTTTTTGCTGTTCTCTCAGCACTCAGCACTCAAGTCTCTCATCAGTCATTCTCTCGACGCGCTTAAGCCACCTGAGCTCGTTCGCGATGAGGTTACAGTGAGGAGGAATCCTCACTAGGGCTCCCTTTTTGTAAAAATATTTAGAAAAAATATAAATGTTCCTTCACGCTGTATCCCGCACACAGCAGGGTAGGCAGAGGGAACCTAGTGTTAAGACACTCCGTTCCCCACTTTCTGCCGAATTCTGGAGGCATTGCGTGTTGAGTGGCAGAACTCAACGCCGCGCTTAACCTCGACACCAGAGCGAAGAAATGGAAATATAAATTTAAGTAAATATTTCATCTCCTCGAGTGGGAATCGAACCCACAACCAGTCGGTTTTGCAGTCACACCTCGTGCCG